>MCJB01051628.1:3123-16365 GCA_002018475.1 Nicotiana obtusifolia | reverse complement strand
GAAGTAGGGTTATTTAGTATTTTATGTTTTGAATTATATCATTTATGTTGCTCAGCTCTGATGTTACTGGATTATAATTTAAGTGAGTGTGGATGATGAAATATAAAATTTGTAAAAGATTTTGGGGTATTTGTTCAATGGTTATTTATTTCTTTTTCATACTGACGTGATTTTTGACTTTTCAAATAGTAGAATAATTTTACCTTTTAACTTAAAGACTTTATGATTAAAATTTGTGAGATCCATGAGTTGAGTCTAAATAACATTTCATTCATAAGTCGGTGTGAATTTCACATGGTAGTTTCCCAGTGAAAGCCAATTAATATTTGCTTATTTATACAAAACAATAAACTCAGTAATTTTTCATATGGTCTTTATGTTCATGCTTTTTGGAATAGTTCGAATTTGGTTCAATGTTAAAAGAAAAATTGTCTAGTGATTTGCACTTTTTTTTTTTGGCTTTCTTAATTCTTATTGAGCAATTTAACTTATGATAAATAAGCAAATATATGTAAAGTCAACGTAATTAGAGCAACATACATACTTCATCATACATACTTCATCATAATTACAAATGTCAAAAGTACATGAAAATTGGAGCACTACTGGATTCGAATAAATTTACTGAAAATGATGCATCATACATACTTCATCGATTTCAATTTAATTATATTATATGGCGCAGTTTGAAACTTTGGTCATAAATCTGTCACAAAACTATTGTGGCTCTTAGACTTTTATGATTTTTACCATTTCTTAATATTTGTGTGGCTATAAAAGTTTGTCATTAAAGATAAGATAAAAATTTTAATTAAATTATCTTCAAATTTTAATATGATATTCTTTTTAGACAAGCTAATATAAAAACAGTGTCGTTCTTTTTGAAAAAAGAGGGATTACTAATTTTATTTTAGCTATAGAGAATTGCTTTAAAGATCAAGGATTAATAAATTGATCGAAATTTGCAGGCAATATCAAGGAAGGCAAAACAATTTAACCTCGGTGAAACTAGATATTATACAGTGATAGTATGGATTGTCATTATTTGGCAGTGATTTTTTGTGGGTGTAATTGGAGTTATTTACTGCTCTTCTTCGTTGATGTCTGGGGTTATAATCACAGTTTTATTCCCTGTTACTGAGGTATTAGCTGTAGTTTTTTATAGGGAAAAAATTTTCAGGTAAAAAGGGTCTTGCTCGTTTCCTTTCTCTTTGGGGTTTTGTCTCATACTTCTACGGAAAGTTCAAACAAACAAAGAAGCAGAAGAATAAATGTCCAGATATTGAGATGACAATGACGCCTATTTGGATTCCTTTGCCACAGCTTCCGACGGGTGGAATTATACCTGCCAAGATAGAAAACACTATTGGTAAACTACTAAAAATCGATGCAAGCACATCCTCCACCATTAGAGACCGCAATGCAAGATTATGTGTACAACTACCATTGGAGCAGAAGGTCCAATTCTACATTCTAATAGGCTTACATAAACAAGTTATACTTTATGAATGTGACAATATTCTATGTAAAATCTGTGGCCGTTTGGGGCACCCATCCCTAACGTGTCCCCACTCATCCACACTAGGAGAATAGGGAGCCAATGATAAGGTTTAGACCACACCACACAGAAGATATCAATGGAGAATAGCGGACTGTTTCCTTTCCCAAGAAAAAGAAGCCAATTCCATCACTTAGTGATCAGGAAGGAGCAACACCAAAAAAAAGGCTCAAGTATAAATGTCAGAATTTTTGATGCATCTATCATTGTCACGACTCAAAATTCAACTGGCCTGCGATGGCACCTAACTCAACCCGCTAGATAAGTCAATTAACAATTATCTAATTTAGTAAGACTTATTAAGAAAAGAAATGATAATACAACTGCTTTAATACAAGAATTTCCAAAGGACTAGCAGTACAAATCATGAGCTTCTAAGATTTAGAATTTACAACTATGGTATGAAATATACGTCAATAGATTAATATTCTAAAGCTACCAAGATCGAGAGGCAACTATGACCGGAATGCAGGTGCATCCTCAGATTCGGCTCCCACCGTGCACAGCAACATCGGCATCTAACATCTGCACGCAAGGTGTAAAAGTGTATTATGAGTACAACCGACCTCGTATACTCAATAAGTAACAAACCTAACATTAGGTTGAAAGTAGTGACGAGCTGGGACAAGGGTCAGAGTCTAACACCAATAGCCAACAACCGCTCATAACAATATAATAAAAGTGGTAGAGGAAATAATTCAAAGATATAATAATCAGCTCATTCACAGTTCCGAAAAATAGGCATGCTTTGCAAGTATAACAGTGAAAGCCCAAATCTTTTACCAAAAGCACCAAATTATGAGTAAGTTTGTAAAATCGTGATTTTCTATCCAAAACCTTTTCAACAGGTGAATGTTTCATTATCAAATGGCATGAGGAAAAGTACATCTCTATGCCTACATGTTAATGTATATGAGAAGTCATCAATGACGCGATACCATACAACATGATAAAAAATGCATCTCTATGCCTGTATACCAAGTGTGCATGTCGAATGCAGTACAATATAGGGAATAACCATATGCATGCTCTCAGAGTATCAATCCACTCAGTCCTCCCAGTCACTCGGTACTCGCGCTCGCACTCAATAGGTACCTGCGCTCACTGTGGGTGTGCAGACTCCGAAGGGGCTCCTTCTGCGCTATAATGAGCCAATCATGGCATGAATCTGCACTGTCAACTCATGTGCTGCACGGACGACTCACGTGCCATTGTATCAATATCTGGATCCGCACGGACAACTCACATGTTATAGTATCAATATCTAGATCCGCACGGACAACTAACGTGTTGCACGGACAACTCACATGTTATAGTATCAATATCTAGATCCGCACGGACAACTAACGTGTTGCACGGACAACTCACATGCCATAGTATCAATAACCTCACAATCAGGCCCTCGGCCTCACTCAGTCATCAATCTCTCCAGTCTCTCGAGCTCACAATGTCATGAAACTAGTCCAAAATGATGATATGATGTATCAATAAATAACAACAGAGACTGAGATATGATATGCAATGAATGTATATGACTGAGTATAAAATTTCAATTTAAACATATAATTCGACAACAGAAATGACCTCAGTGGATCCCAATAATACCAGCATTTGCCTAAGCATGATTTCTAACAAAATTCACAACTTAGTTTCTCTAACACATAAAAAAATTAATGGAAAAATACATGTTAATTGAATGTACAGGTCTACGGAATCGACTGAGTCTCAATTTCTACGGTGCACGGGCACGCTAGCATGTGCGTCTCCTCCAAACAAATTACATAACGCGTATAATCAGGGTTCATACCTTCAGCTCCAAGTTTAAAAGTGTTATTTACCTCGAACAAGCTAAATACAATACTGAGCAAGCCAAGCGATGCACCAAAAATACCATCCCGCGTGTACCGACCTCTGAACGGATCGAAACCCAAACCATGTGATGAAAATCGCTTCAATCCGAGCTCCATAACTCCAAATATGCTAAAATGACCAAACCCTCCAACTTAAAGCTTCTGCCAAGTCCTCTTTGCTTTTGTGAACAATGACCCGCTTCTGCGACGTGAAGCCTGCTTCAACGAAAAAAGCTGGAAATACTACTCTTCGCACCTACAGAAAACATCCGCTCCTGTTCAATTGCAGGTGCAACCATTGAACGCGGATCTGTGCATAGGACCGCCCATGCGCCCAAGGATTTCGCTTCTGGGCACACGCATGTGCGTCTCTTCTTCTGCATATGCGATGATTTCCAGCCAAGCCTGTTTGCGCTTCCGCGACCAATTATCCGCATCTGAGTTCATTCTTCCGCAGATGCGAAAGCACTAGAACCAGCATAGCTTCAGCAATGCAACATGAAACAAAAATGATCTGAACCTCGTCCGAGACTTACTCGGGCCACTCGGCACCACGTCCAAATATGCCAACAAGTCTCATAACATAACATAGACCTACTCGAGGCCTCAAATCGCACATAACTACATCAAAACGACGAATCGCACCTCAATTCGAACTTGAATGAACTTTCAACTTTCAACTTTTGAAACTCGCGTCGAAACATATCATCAACCCGGAATGAACTCAAATTTTGCACACAAATCCCAAATGACATATTGAAGCTATTCCAATTCCCGGAACTACACTCCGAATATGATATCCTCAAAGTCAACTTTCGGTCAAACTTATGAACTTTCCAAACCTTCAAATTTCTAACTTTCGCCAATTAGTGCCGAATCCTTCTAGAAATACCCAATTGAAAATTCGGGCATACACCCGAGTCTAAAATCACCATTCGGACCTAACGGAACCATTGAAACTCCGTTTCGGTTCAAATTCACAAAAGGTAAACTTGGACAGCTTTTTCAACTTAAGGCTTCAATCATGAAATTCATTCTTCCAAATTGATTCCGAATAACCTGAAAACCAAAACCGATCACACAAGTCATAATACAACGTACGGAGCAACTCAACACTTCAAATAGGTGAACGAAATGCAAATGCTCAAAATAACCGGCCGGGTCGTTACATTCTCCCCCACTTAAACATACGTTCGACCTCGAACGTGCCAAGAGTTGTTCCAAAGCCATCAATCATTGTGTAACCTTAGCATGCACGTACCCGAGGGTGATCCCACGTCACCCTAATCCACATAAGCCTGGAAACACAACATAACTAAAGATCCTTAATTCAACCTTAGCCCATACAACTTAGAATCCAATTTCCAACATCTGGAATTTCCTATAAGACCCGAATCTTGCATCTACACACTGTATAAGTTTGAACAAGCTTTATCAAGTCATAACCATAACCCAAGACACAATCACATGATACACCACATAACTCAATTACTCTTAGTAATAATTTCTAATCACTGTACCTGCTCAAAACAATCCAATACCGGTAATAAACCTCATATCAAACAAAACCTCATTCTAAAACCTTCGCACACTGCCGATGATGAAAGAAATATGTAGAACTCATAACCACTCATCAGATCAACAAGTCACAGAACTCTCCCTCCTTCGACAAGAACTATAGCTAATTTCTTGGTAGACTCCCGATACTATCCGTCCAAATATACCGCATTTCAAATATGATAGCACCCATTCTAGGTCCGACGACCCCATTTTATCAAATACAACCGCCCCTCTAACATGTCATACCAATTCAACCTAGAGCCACAAACCGTGCGATCCGTGCACCAATACGCAACAATTCAAATGCACCCAAAAATAGGGAATGACTCAAATGAGAGAATCCCCTTGCCAGCTCAACAAGCACCAGCACAATCGCAATGCTACGAACCTATCATACATAGTGGAACCAAGACACACGAATCTAACACAAAGGATCATATCCCGACATAATCCAGCTGCAATGCGTGACCCTATCCAAACACTAGTCCTTATGAAATACCTCAAGCCACCATGCCTAAAATCAACAACCGTGTGCAAATCGACATCAAGTACCTAAGGTGCATGACCATAACCATGGAGAAGCAAATAACAAAATATACCACAGCCCGAAGAGAAGATAACTAAGGCACAATCAACCATTCAACACCCTAATAACCACCTCGCTCAAATTCCGCTACAAGGCCCAAATAGAACTACACCATGTGTGCATATAACCAACGAATCACAACCCCTCGTGGCATAGAAGAGTTAACTCATACAACATATCAGGCCTATAAATGGCCCCCAGATCAACCCTGGTCATCCACAAATAGATAAATAAACCTTTGAAGGTCCACAATGACCCAACCATAACACATACTATCATCTGGCTAGCTTTAGCCACATTTTCACAGTCCACAACTACGAAACAATCTGCTTCTGAGAATTCCTGGTCTCCACATATCTCATACGCGATCTTCCCATGAGGAATACCTCTAAAATTCTTCCGTGCCAAATAGCGAAAATCTTAATATCAGCAGTCAATCAACCAGGCGAGTACCACAATATTAATGAAGCATTCGTAAGTCAATACATAGTGCGCCTTCTGGAATGCACACCCTTCTCATGAATTACCAAGTAGTTATAACATTTGCCTAAATATCTAAAACTGTCCATGCTGTCCAAAATTCATGACCTTCCCTCCAAGGCTGGACCATGACCATGCACATGCAAATCTCAACCCCACACAACACACCGCATCTATCACTATGGTATGAAAAGTACAAGAATCTCACTATCACTCTGAGTCACCAGCAGAATACTTACCCGATTAGTCAGAAACCTTCCATCTGATCCCATCCAGGAGAAAACCACGATACGCAATATGCTCCTCACGCCGGTAGGAAATATCCATCTCAAATTATGGTAGAAACCATTGAAAACTCTTCGAAACCCATTTGTACATAACCAAACCATCAGAACTGAATCTCTTTAACTCAAACAAGCCACGTAGGTTGCCAACCCAAGAGTATTACCACAAATCACCCGCAGAGACTCACCATATCATAAGAACCCAAAAGGACTGAGCATACATTACCATACTGATCGACCCCACTACCAAATTGTCCTGCTTCTCTGAGTTTCTTCTGAATTGCCTTCAAACTGATACTTCTCCTTGATAAAATGCCACGATCTTTACCCAAACTCACCGCAAGAGATCCTAGCATAAAACCACAATCGAGATACCCATTCTGAAGAGACCTTCTGTGAATCGAAAGTTATTTCCTTCACCTTCCTGATACCGAATGTAAAATTCATAATGATATAGAATTACCGCGAGTCCCGACCCCATCAAGTATAAATCTCAGATCCTTGCCAAACACAAATCCAGAAAACTTCACAATGGCTACATATAAATCTTGAACCCATTAGAACTTTCCCAAGATTCATACATTCTGCTCAAATCTCAATTGTGCCGTACAAACAGGCCCGAACGAAATGTGCCTCATTAGCACGACGACACCCAAAGAAGTAACCACAGCTTAACACAACCAAGCATATTTCCACTCCATGCACACTACATCATTCACGAATAACCACTCAATCATTCCATGATTCCCATATACCTATAGAGTGTAATACAACCCGTATCCAGAAATTCCCTTACTTGAGTCATCCTTGATCTCAACCTCTGCAAGTCATATTTGATTCGCAAGTATGTCTCAAACCGAAACCAGTACAACACATAACCACGCAATCAAGTCGTTGATAGTAGACTCCCCAACTTGGCTCAAAGCCGTAGAACAAAACACTTGATAACTCATAATACCCATACTCTATTACTACCAAGATCCCGCATCGAAGTCCAACTCAATCCTTCATAAGCTCATGTAACATAACCCTCTAATACCTCAAATCATTTATAAACTTCCCATTCATCCTCGTGATGGTCAGGTCAACTATTACAACCGATCCAAACTCAAATCACACAAATATAACCCACTGGTAGAAAAGAAAGCCTCCACACAATATCATAAGGGTCACACATCCGTAGATTACCTCGTAGGTTATAACCCACCCTTTTAGCTTCAAACTGACATCTCTCTATAACCTTTCACAACCACAACTACTACGCCATCACTTAATCTCCTAGAGTCCGAAATCACAACAAGACATGGAAATCTACTTCATTTCACAATTAAACAACACGAAAAATCTTTCAACACACTCATAACTCGTGACTATACGTCACATCAGGACAGAAATCAAACACCCAATTGTATTTATCACATCCCAAGCAAACTCTTCTTGTCACATTCAAACCATCTAAACACATCTCGCAGTCACATCATACTCATCATATAGCCATGCAGTCACTCATCGAGTCACAAATTTCACACATAAGGACACTACTGGGCATATAAGTCCAAAAGCACGTGCTCACCCAACCAAAATCACCGTGCTTAAGCTACAGTCAAAACTCGGCCTCAAGTCCTCCAGACTAGCCCATCGTCAGCACACAAAAATCACATCTCGCACTGCATCCATGGAATCACAAGCCGTCGATGTACAACTGATATCGAGCGCTCACATGTGCATACGAATGCGTGGAAGGAGTTCAAAGAGTTACGCTTCAAGCTGAATCAATACCGCATGATAAGGAAAGAAATACGAAAAGTTTTTCCTAAATGCCCTGTAGCCTATCGAAGATAGGTATGGACGTCATCGTACCGATCCGTAAGACTCTACTAGACACTTGCTCATGACTTCTAGAACCTATGAACCTAGAGCTCTGATACCAACTTGTCATGACACAAAATCCAACTAGTCGTGATGGCACCTAACCTAACCCGCTAGGTAAGCCAATTAATAATTATCCAATTTAATGAGATTTATTAAGAAAAAAAATGATAATACGACTGCTTTTATAGAAGAATTTCCCAAGGACTTGCAGTACAAATCATGAGCTTCTAAGATTTAGAATTTACAACGCTGGTAGGAAATAAAATACATCATCTGTCTGAAATATACATGAACAGATTAAAATTCTAAGCTACCAAGATCGAGAGGCAGCTATGACCGGAATGCAGGTGCATCCTCATATCCGGCTCCCACCGTGCACAGCAACATCAGCATCCAACATCTGCACGCAAGGTATAGAAGTGTATTATGAGTACAACCGACCCCGTGTACTCAATAAGTAACAAACCTAAGATTAGGTTGAAAGTAGTGACGAGGTGGGACAAGGGTCAGAGTCTAATACCAATAGCTAACAACCGCTCATAACAATATAATAAAAGTGGTACACAAAATAACTTAGACATATAATATTCAGCTCATTAACAATTCCGAAAAATAGGCATGCTTTGCAAGTATAACAGTGGAAGCCCAAATCTTTTATCGAAAGCACTAAAATATGAGTAAGTTTGTAAAGTTGTGATTTTCTTTCCAAAAACTTTTCAACATGTAAAAGTTTCATTATCAGATGGTATAAGAAAAAGTACATCTCTATGCCTACGCGTGAATGTATATGAGAAGTCATAAATTACGTGATACGGTACAGCATGAGAAAAAATGCATCTCTATTCCTGCATGCCAAGTGTGCATGTCGAATGCAGTACAACATAGGGAATAACCATATGCATACTCTCAGAGTATCAATCCACTCAATACTTCAGTCACTCAGTCCTCCTAGTCACCCGGCACTCGCGCTCGGAACTCGCACTCGCACCTAATAGGTACTTGCACTCACTGTGGGTGTGCAGACTTCGGAGGGGCTCCTTTAGCCCAAGCGCTATAATGAGCCAATCATGGCAGGAATCCGCACGGACAACTCACGTGCTATAGTATCAATATCTGGATCCGTATGGACAACTCACGTGCTGCACGGACAACTCACATGCCATAGTATCAATATCTGGATCCGCATGGCAAAACTTACGTGATGCACGGATAACTCACGTGCCATGGTATCAATAACCTCACAATCAAGCCATCGGCCTCACTCAGTCATTAATCTCTCCAGTCTCTCGGGCTCACAATGTCATGAAACTAGCCCAAAATGATGATATGATGTATCAATAAATAACAACAGAGACTGAGATATGATATGCAATGAACGTATATGACTAAGTACGAAATTTCAATTTAAACATATAATTCGACAGCAGAATGACCTCAGTAGGTCTCAATAATACCATCATTTGCCTAAGCATGACTTTAACAAGAGTCACAACTCAATTTCTCGAACACAAAAAAATAAATTAAAAAATACAAGTTAATTGATTATACAGCTCTACGGAATCGACTGAGTCTCAATTTCAAGTTTAGATTTTCAAGTGTAGATTTCCAAACAAATCACATAACACGTATAATAATGGTTCATACCCTCAGCTTCAAGTTTAGATTTGTTACTTACCTCGAACCGGCTAAATCCAATACCGAGCAAGCCAAGCGATGCTCCAAAACTGTCATCCCGTGCGTTTCGACTCCCGAACGGCTCGAAACCCAAACCAAGTGATGAAATTCGCTTCAATCCGAGCTCCATAGCTCCAAATATGCTAAAATGACCAAACCCTTGAACTTATAGCTTCTGCCCAGTCCTCTTCGCTTTTGCAAACAATGACCCCTCTTCTACGACTTGAAGCCCGCTTCTGCGGAAAAAGCTGGAAAAATGATTCTTTATACCTGCAGAAAACTTCTGCTCCTATGCAATCGCAGGTGCGACCACTGAACGCACATCTGCACATAGGATCGCCCTTGCGCCCAAGGATTTCGCTTCTGCGCAGATATAGGTGCGCCTCTTCCTCCGCATCTGCGATGATTTCCAGCCAAGCCTGTTTGCGCTTCTGCGACCAATTGTTGCATCTGCAGACTCGCATCTGCGTCCACTCTTCCGCAGATGCGGAAGCATCTGAACCAACATACCTTCAGCAATGCAACATGAAACGATATCCAAACCTCGTCCGCGACTCAGTCGGGCCACCAGGGACCCTATCCAAATATGCCAACAAGTCCCATAACATAACACAGACCTACTCGAGGCCCCAAATCACACCTAACAACATTGAAACGGCGAATCGCACCTCAATTTGAACTTGAATGAACTTTGAACTTTCAACTTCCGAAACTCGCGCCGAAATATATCAAATTAACCCGAATGAACTCAAATTTTGGACACAAGTTTCAAATGACATATTGAATCTATTCTAATTCCCAAAAACACACTCCGAATATGATATCCTCAAAGTCAACTTACGATCAAACGTATGAACTTTTCAAACCTTCAAATTTCTAACTTTCGCCAATTAGTACTGAATCCTTCTAGAAATACCTAATTGCAAATCCGGGCATACGCCAAGTCCAAAATCACCATCCGGACCTAACGGAATCATCAAAACTCTATTCCGAGTTCAAATTCACAAAAGTCAAACTTGGTCAACTCTTTCAACCTAAGAGTTCAATCATGAAATTCATTCTTCCAAATCGATTCCGAATAACCTGAAAACCAAAACTGATAATTCACGCAAGTCATAATATATCATACGGAGCAACTCAACACTTCAAATAGCTAAACGTAATGCAAATTCCCAAAACGACTGGTCGATTCGTTACAACAATTAAGTAACTAAACACTCAAAAGCTCAAATCACTACTAAAAATCAGTAAAAAAGCGACCAAAGT
Source organism: Nicotiana obtusifolia (assembly GCA_002018475.1). Classification (NCBI taxonomy): domain Eukaryota; kingdom Viridiplantae; phylum Streptophyta; class Magnoliopsida; order Solanales; family Solanaceae; genus Nicotiana; species Nicotiana obtusifolia. The sequence continues at coordinate 5,235 of MCJB01051628.1, read as the reverse complement.
TGGTCACTAATTGCCCAAAAGCGACCAAAAAGCGACCACAATGGTCTGGTCAGTATTTAAGTGGTCACTAACGGATAGCGACCAAAGTTGGTCGCTAATTAGCGACCAACATTGGTCTCCATCACAAAATAACCAAATTTCCGGAAAATCATGTAGAGACCAACTTTGGTCGCCAATTAGCGACCAAAGTTGGTCACTTCTGCTTATTTTAAATTAATTTAATTTGCTAAATAGCGACCAAAACTGGTCACCAAATTAATTATAATTTTTTTAAAATTCACCACTTAGCGACCAACTATGGTCGCCAAACCAAAAATACAGAAAAATAAAATCAGCAGTTGGCGACCAAAGTTGGTCGCTAACTGCTGATTCAATTTTTTTTTTAGTAAAATAGCGACCAACTGGAGACCAAAGTTGGTCGCTATTTTTGGTTCATTTTTTCCAAAAACTGCCTGTTTTGGCAGCTACACCACCTGCCAGATTTACCAAATTCCTAAAATAAGCATTTTATGCTATGAAAACAACAACAACCACAACAAAAACGACAACAAACAATAACGAGAATAACAACAACAATAAACAACATCATTAAACAGCGACATTAAACAATAACAAACTATAAAGTTCAAATGAACTTATATACATTATAAACTGTTAATATAATTTAACGTCTACTAATGTTTACATGGCATCGCCGGATGAAGTGTCATCATCAAGCTGACCTTCCGGCGATGATTCACGTGACCGGGGAATCGGAAAAGAGCCAGAAGCCAAGAGAGATTTGATCTGCTCTTGTAGAGCAGCATACTGAGCATCTCTAAGTTTATCTCTCTCCTTCTCTCTTTCTTCTCTCTCCTTCTCTCTTTCCTTGGCAGCTTCTAGCTCGGATGTGAGCTTTGCTACATGGTCCCGCACAGAGGAGAGGCTATCCCCATCAAGCGACTCCCCTAGCGAGGAAGTGCCTATTCCGTGCATTCCACACCTATAGCGGTAGAATTGCTTAGTGGGAAGCCCGTATACCTTCCCCCCTTTTGGACCGCCAGCCGCCTGCGTTCATAGTCTCTCAGCATCCTCGTCCGACGGTTGGATTGTTTCGCCCGATGAAGATGCTGGCTAGCTGCGTACAAACTCTTCCAACTCAGCTGTGAAGCAACTCTATAAGAAAAATTAAATTAGTATTCAAAAGTTATATAAAACTAAATCAAAGTACTTAATAAAAATTGAAAACTTACATGTACAGCCGAGGCTCGGTCCTCGACCCACCTTTCTTCGTCCGAATCTTTCTTCTTCTTGACAGTATGAGTTTGCTTGAATAACTCATCCTGCCTGATCGGACGGCCTAACTTCTTCTCCTGAAAAGTCATAAATTTTAGTTAATAAACAGATTGGACGTTGAAAATTAAAATTAAATTAAGCAATTACGTACCATTTTCCTCTTTATTGAACCGAGGCTGGTCGCACCTCCAGTGTGCAGAGAGCCTCCCGTCTCCGAAGCACGAGCTTTCTTTCCTTGCTCGCACTTCTTTAGGAAATTTGTGGCTGCCCATTGCCTTTGCAGATCAATCCAAAAACCATATTGCATCCAGTCGGGCTTCTTGTTCGTCCTTCTAGCTTTGGAAAAGCAATGGGACAACCGCTTGCGTGCCTTGAGATTGAAGTTAGCAGCAACCTCCGCATTATAGCGGTGTTCCCACACACACTTGCTCTGTATTTGAGAAGTATTTAGATGGAAATATCATAGTATTTAGATGGAAATATCATAAATATAAATAATTGTACTGCTTAAAAGAACATTTATACCTTAAAATCATTGAAAATTGCCTCCTTAAGCGTGAATGAAAATTCACTCCAAGACGCATAAGGGCTATCATATAGCTTTCGAGTTGCTTGGGTGATTATCCTCGTTGTAACATTACAAGGGTTAAACCTTTAATGTAATTAAAAAAAAACACATTAATATCTTAGTAAAACCGTAGAAAACAATAAACGTTAAAAATAACAAATAACTCTTACCCGTCACCCTCAGGGACTATAATGATCCTGCCATACTCATCCCGATGCACCTCCTCGTCATCATCAGCAGGGGCATGTGTGGACGGTGTGGGGGGGCCA
>MCJB01051627.1:0-29002 GCA_002018475.1 Nicotiana obtusifolia | reverse complement strand
CCACATTTCGGGAGAACCTCGGCCAGTTAACGAGCTGAATCGGTCTTAACAGTCTTAACAGATTTAAAACCGATTTGGCCTTAGCCTTATTTCAAATTCGAGGTGGCCTTAATAGGCTTCGTTTATCCCCGAACCTTTTAATTTGGTGCGGCCTTGGCCCATTAAATAATCGGGATCTCAGCGAAATTTGGTCCCGTTCAAATTTCAAGGATTTAATTCGGCCTAAGCCCTTTTTAAAGAATCGAGGTCTTGCCTTGGCAAGCCCCAATCGTCTTTGAATTTTAGCTTAGTTTTGCCATAGCCTTTTATAAACTGGGGTTGCCTGAGTCGGTCTTATTTCCCTTCCAGTTTTGTTAACTCAATACGGCCTTGGCCTAGCAATTGACTTTGGGGTTTGCCTTGTTAGGTCTTACTCCCCTTTGAATTTAGTGTGAATATTTAAACGATGTCAGCTCTTGATAATGCGATGATAATCAAAGAAGCCCTTGGGCTTAGAAACACAATATTGGTGCCGAGAAGATTTTATTAGTATCCGCATGCTCGTACACCTTTGCTTAAAGAGGGACAGATCGATCTATTCAGGCACGGTTCCTCTGACCGTTTGACCCTTACATTGGTTCCTAACGATCTTCGTGAAGTCCCCTTGAAATCGAAGTAGGTAAATTAAGATTTTGAAAATAACAAGCAGTCTCCAGTTGTTCGAGGTCGATTGAAGTCGAGCACCAAATTTCATGAACTCCGATGAATGATCGGTCTAAGTTAGCATGATTCCGGGTTGCCTCATTAAAAACCTTGCCGTAAAACCTAATTTGGGACAAAGCCGGTCGAACGGAAAAGAGTGCAATGCGTGCTTTCAGTCCTAATGCCTTGTGTTTCCTGGCTCGAGACCAATCCAACCTGCAGGTGTTAGTATCAAAAAATGAAACAAAAGAAAAGATGAAATGAATTACCTTAACAATAATACCGCTTCAAGTGGCTCACGTTCCAATTCTTTGGCAGTTGCTTGCCATCCATAGTCCCGAGCTTGTAAGACCCCTTTCCGGTGACCTTCAAGACAGTATAGGGACCTTCCCAGTTCGGTCCCAATTTTCCTTCGTTGGGGTCTCGGGCGTTGGGTGTAACTCTTCTGAGTACCAAGTCCCCAACGTTGAAATATCGGAGACGGGTTCTCCGATTGTAATATCTCTCGATTTTTTGCTTTTGGGCCGCCATCCGAACTAGAGCAGCTTCCCTCTTTTCATGAAAAGCTCTAGGCTGATGTTCATAGCCTCCCGGTTTGATTCTTCGGTTGCATATCGGAATCTGACGCTTGGTTCGCCTACCTCAACCGGTATCAAGTGTTTCGGTACCATAGACTAAGGAGAAGGGGGGTGGCCCCGGTGCTGGTTTTCTCTGTTGTGCGATACGGCCACAAGACCTCGGGCAGCATCTCCCTCCACTTTCCTTTTACGTCGGCTAGCCTTTTCTTCAAGTTCTAGATTATGGTTTTGTTGGTCGACTTGGCTTGACCATTGCCGCTGGGGGGGTATGGAGTTGACAATATCCTCTTAATCTTGTTGTTTTCGAAGAACTTTGTTATTTTACTGCCAACGAACTGTTTGCCATTATCGCATACGACTTTCGAGGGCATCCCGAACCGGCAAATAATATGGTCCCATATGAAGTCAATCACTTCCTTTTCCCTGACCTTCTCGTAAGCCTGTGCTTCCACCCACTTGGAAAAATAGTCAGTCATAAAAAGGGTAAATTGAGCTTTACCTGGCGCTCGAGGGAGGGGGCCGACGATATCCATCCCCCACTTCATAAACGGCCATGGTGATAAGACCGAATGCAGTGTCTCTCCGGGCTGGTGGATCATCGGTGCGTGCCTTTGGCATCTGCTGCACTTGCGTACAAACTCCTTTGCATCTCTTTCCATGTCATTCAAATAATAACCGGCCCAAATAATTTTTTGAACCGGGGAACCGGAACCGGAATGGTTGCCGCAAGTTCCTTCGTGTATTTCCTTTAAGATGTACTCGGTGTCTCCAGGTCCGAGGCATATGGCGAGAGGACCTCCGAATGTTCTTTTGTATAAAGTTCCATCGTCGGCCAAACAAAATCGGGCCGCCTTTGTGAGTAACGCCCTTGATTCTTTGGATCCGATGGCAATTTGCCTGAGTTAAGATATTCCACGTATTTATTTCTCCAATCCCAGGTCAAGCTTGTTGAGTTGACCTCGGCATGGCCTTTCTCCACCACCGACCTCAGTAATTGCACGACCTTTTCAGAGTCAATTTCTTCATCCTCGACTGACGAGCCTAAATTGGCAAGGGCATCAGCTTCACTATTTTGTTCTTGAGGTATGTGCTGTAGAGTCTACTCTTTAAACCTGTGTAGCGTGACCTGATGTTTGTCCACATACCTTTGCATACGCCCTTCTCTGACCTCGAATGTTCTATTTACTTGGTTGACTACGATGAGGGAATCGCATTTGGCCTCGATTACTTCTGCTCCTAGATATTTGGCCAACTCTAAACCTGCAATCATAGCCTCCTATTCTGCTTCATTGTTAGTCAGCTTTACAGTCTTAATAGACTGTCGAATCGTATTCCCGGTCGGAGGTTTGAGAACGATGCCCAGCCCCGACCCTTTTGAATTTGAGGCGCCGTCTGTGAACAAAGTCCACACTCCCGACGGAGTCCCCGATTTGGTCATGAGCTCTTTCTCGACCTCGGGGATGAGCGACGGCGTGAAGTCGGCGACAAAATCAGCCAGTACTTGAGATTTGATCGAGGTTCGAGGCCGATATTCGATATCGTACCCGCTTATTTCGACGGCCCACTTGGCCAACCGACTTGATAGCTCAGGTTTGTGCATAACGTTTCTAAGTGGATAAGTTGTCACCACGCATGTGGGGTAACACTGGAAGTACGGTTTCAACTTTCTAGAGGCACTCAATAATGCAAGCGCTAACTTTTCTAAGTGTGGGTACCTAGTTTCGGCCTCTACTAGTGTTCTACTGACGTAGTAAATGGGAAATTACATACCTTTTTCTTCTCAGACCAGGACCCCGCTCACTGCTATCTCCGACACAACAAGGTAAAAGTATAACTGCTCACCTGCTTTTGGCGTATGTAGCAAAGGCGGGCTAGAGAGATACCTTTTAAGTTCTTCCAATGCATGTTGGCATTCCGGTCCCCATGAGAATTCGTTCTTCTTTTTCAGCAGGTTGAAGAATTGATGGCTCCCGTCGGATGACCTCGATATGAATCGTCCTAGTGCTGCTATTCGGCCTGTCAGTTTCTGCACAGCTTTTATGCTGTCTATGACCGTTATGTCTTTGATGGCTTTGATTTTATCGGGGTTGATTTCTATTTCCCGGTTCGAGACCATAAAACCAAAGAATTTCCTAAGCCTACTTTGAATGCACACTTCTCCGGATTCAACTTCATGTTGTATCTTTTCAGGACGTCGAATGTTTCGTGCAAATGTCTTAAATGGTCCTGTGCTCGCAGGGAGTTAACTAACATGTCATCGATATATGCTTCCATTGTTACTCCTAGTTGTTTTTCGAACATCTTATTTACTAGGCACTGGTAAGTAGCCCCTGCGTTTTTTAGCACGAAAGGCATCACATTATAGCAGTAAGTGCCATACTTAGTGATGAAGGATGTTTTTTCTTGATCATCCTTATCCATTTGTATCAAGTTATAACCAGAGTAGGCATCGAGAAAACTAAGAGTCTCGTGGCCAGCGGTAGCATCGATCATGTGATCGATGTTGGGCAAGGGTAAGGAGTCTTTGGGACATGCCTTGTTTAGGTCTTTATAATCTATGCACATCCTAAGTTTATTTCCCTTTTTAGGAACTACAACTACGTTTGCTAACCATTCCGGGTACTTAACTTCCCGACTGGATCCTATATTCAAAAGTTTAGTTACTTCGTCCTTGATGAATGCTTGTTTGGCTTCGGACTGAGGTCTCCTCTTTTGCTTGATCGGCCGGAATTTTGGGTCAGCGCTCAGCTTGTGGTTTGTAATTTCTGGCGGTATCCTGTCATGTAAAGATGGGACCAAGCAAAGGAATCTTCGTTAGCTAAAAGAAATTTAATTAATTTAGTCTTGAGCTCGGAGTTTAAGCCCGAGGCCAGGTATACCTTTCGATTGGGCGCATCGCTGCGGAGTGAAATCTGTTCGAGCTCTTCGACTGTTGATTTGGTCGCATCGGACTCGTCAGGACTGATAAATGACCAGGGAACCCCGTAATTATCAACGTCAAGTTGATCCTGCTCACCCTCGTTTGTCGAAGTCGGCGTCTCTGATTGCTATTGGGCCTTCTGGGAAGAAACGATCGGCTTTGATGTTGTCTCATCTACTGCGAACATTTCTCTTGCAGCATGTTGTTCTCCATAAACGGTGACGATCCCATTAGCTTATGGGAATTTTAACATCTGATGCGATGTTGAGGGTACATCCCCGATATCATGGATCCAAGGCCTCCCGAGCAAGGCATTGTACCTCATGTCGCCCTCGATCACACAGAATTTCGTTGCTCGGACGGTGCCGGTGACGTTAACCATCAGTGTTATCTCCCCTTTGGTTGTTTCTGATGCCACGTTAAAACCATTGAGGACCCGAATTTCGGAGATGATCTGGTTTGATAACCCGAGCTGTTCGACGACCCATGACCGAATATATTAGCTGAGCTACCGGGTTCGACAAGTACGCGCTTCACCCAGGTTTTATGTTGTGGGGATGTGTAATTCCTTCTGCATCTTTGTCACTGAAGTATAAAGCTCATTCCGTTGCATAATCCCGAGTACGTTTTTCCCGGGTGATAGATATTTTAGTGCGCTTCAACACCGGGCCTTGGGTTTCATCTACCCCTCCGATTATCATGTTAATCGTGTGCTGGGGTTCTTCTTGACTTGTGGGCCTGTCCCTGTTTCCGTAATGGTTTTTGGCCGGTTGCTTAGAAATTCTCGGAGATGACCTTTTTCAAGCAACCGTGCCACTTCCTACCTTAATTGCCGGCAATCTTCCGTTCTGTGACCATGTGTACCATGGTATTTACATATTAAGTTTGGGTCCCTTTTTTCCGGATCCGATTGCAGTGGGCGAGGCCATTTGGTATCTTTAATGCGGCCAATGGCGGATACGAGGGTCACTGAATCGACGTTGAAGTTATACTCGGACAGTCTGGGCGCTTCTCGGTGATTAACGGGTCTTTCGAAGTTATTTTTTGGCAATGGTCCTCGGTTCCTTTGATTGAGATCGTTCCTTCTCTCCTGTCTCGGTGACCTTTGTCTTCCCGGGATGGCCCTTCGATCACCAGGATACGGTCGGTGCCTATCTGTGTTCGACCTCGGCTCTTGATAATTATCTCTCAGAACCCAATCATTAGTTTTGATAGGATAAACGGACCCGAGGAGACCCCGAGCTGGTCATCTTCGACCCTGATCTTCGACTGATATCGATTATGTATGTCCGCCCAAGTGGCAGCAGGGTATTCGATCAGGCTTTGCTTGAGCTGTTGAGAAGCTGTTGAACTTCGGGCATTAAGTCCTTGAGTAAAAGCCTGTACGGCCCAATCATCGGTAATCGGGGGTAAATCCATTAGCTCCATTTGGAAGCGAGATACAAACTCCCTCAACATCTCATTATCTCTTTGCCTGACTTTGAACAAATCTGACTTCCTTGTTTCGACTTTAATAGCACCTGCATGAGCCTTGACGAAGGTATCTGCAAGCATGGCGAAGGGGTCGATGGAGTTCGAGGGCAAGATATGGTACCAAGTCATTGCTCCTTTTGACAAGGTCTCCCCGAATTTTTTCAGAAGAATGGACTCGATCTCATCGTCTTCGAGGTTGTTCCCCTTTATGGCGCATGTGTACGCCGTTACGTGTTCATTCGTATCGGACGTCCCATTGTATTTGGGGATTTCTAGCATGCGGAACTTTTTTGGTATCGGTTTCGGTGCACCGCTCAGCGGGAAAGGCTTTTGCACGAATTTCTTTGAGTCTAAGCTTTTCAACACCGGGGGTGCTCCTGGAATTTGGTCCACCCTTGAGTTATACGTTTCCACTTTTTTGTCGTTGGCTTCGATTTTCTTTTCGCCCTATTCGACTCGCTTGGTCAACTCCTCGAGCATCTTCATGATTCCAGAGTTCGTCTCCGACCCATTTTCACCCGGTTGTGCTGCGATTGGTTCATTTTGAGGAACTATCCCTCGAGAAGAAATGGCTTCGACCCTGTCCGAAACCTGACTGCGACTTTGTAATTGAGCGATGGCTGCTTGCTGGCTTGCAGCATGTCGAATATCTTTTTGAGGCTGATCCCGTCCCCTTCATTATTTTGAATTCTCGAATGGTGCTCTCGTCGAACGCTGTTCGACGAGCCAGAGGTCTGATCTGCGTCGACCGCCATTTGAGAGTTGGCATCGATCGGAACCTTGTTACCGAGCATCATGTTGTTTTCGCCCTGGTGGTCGAGCTCGTCATTGATGGGAAGTGTGCGTGACATGATTATGTTGTAATCTGAAAAACAGAAAATTCTACAAAGAATAAGCGTAAAATAGTGTGTGACAGAAATTTGTGTCAAACGTTCACTATTATCCTTAGCCCCACGGTGGGCGCCAAACTGTTTACCCTAAAATAAGAGTAACAATTGAATTTGTACGTGGTATTAAGGATACATGAAATGGTTTGACACAATGAAATAAATAACGATGAATAAAGGCTGACTTAAATAAACAAGAGAATAACCAAACCGTCGAGGTTGAATAAATTTTCTGTGACGGAGCAAATAGCAGGTGAAAAATGAATAACTTAAGGAAGAGATAGGCAGAAAATTATAACTTATATTGCTGGTAACGTATGTTGGCCTGTACAATGAAACTAAGTACCCTTTTATAGGAAAAAAGGGAATTCTATATAAAGTAAAAGACCTAATTACAGGATGAATTATCCCTAAAAATACTGGTATAACGTCTCTGATGATTGGGGCCGTGATTCCCGCCGAGATAACTGCATACTACGAGATTTCCGGCCTTTCCGTTATATGAAACTGATCTTTTTAACATAAAATGCCTTTACCCAGACCGGTCTCGATCGCCTTTTCCGACTGCTCTGACTTCGATCCAATGATGTTCGACTTCGAACTTTCCTTCCCGAAGTGCTGGTTCCGATTCAAAGTAGTCCGACCCCGGACTGTACTTAAGATCGATCTTTCTTGTGTGTTCGATTGTAACCGACCCTATACAATTACCACCCTCAATCCCAATACAACCGTCTCCAAGCCTGCAATAACCCGAACCTACAACGACCTATGCCCTTTCCCAAACCACTACCCACCAAAATCGACCCACTTATGCACCACGCCCTCGTCTCAATATTGAAGAGAGGGGTCCCAGAAATTATACCTTGATTGCTGAGCCTCTAGGCCAATTGTTCGAGAGATTGAGAAGAGCAGGATTGATATATCCAGTAGAGGGAAGGATCCTTGAGTATCCCTCCAAGTACTTTGATGCAACTAAAAGGTGTGTGTACCATTTCAATGTGCCTGGGCATGATACTGAAGATTGTTTTATGCTGAAAATTGAGATTGAAACACTGATCAAGAGCGGAGCCATTCAGTGCACTTCAGCATAGCCCAATGTGAATCGCAATTCACTACCAAATAACCGAAACCAGAGAGTCAACATGATCACATGGGATACATAATATGATCTGAAGGAAACGAATATTACAATAGGAAATGCAGAAGCCGCCAAGATCCCACCTCAAAGGGCTCAAATGATTACACCACTAGTGAGACCTACGGTGACAATTAAGACTTATCACCGACAACCCGCCATTATTTCTGGGGACGAAGAGAGTCGAGAATACAAAACTGTCCCATGGACGGACCAGTAGAAGGGGAAGGCCAAGACGACAGACTCTACCGCACCAAGGTATGACTAGGTCTGAGAGATGCTATGCTCCTGAAAATGCAAATCGAGGGAACTTAGGAATAGAGCAGATTCAAAGAAGACACCGAATTCTAGAAGAGGATGTCGACCAAAGAGTACTCTGTAGAGGAGCACATGAAGAAAACTACAGCACAAATATCAATCATGGATTTGCGGACGAGCTCCGATAGTCATAAGGATGCCCTGTTGAAAGTACTAAGCGCGGTAAGTGTACCAAGCAATACCACTAGTTAGGCGCTGGCCGCAATAACTGGGAAACTGGTCGAAGCAAATATGATCACTTTCAGAAGTGACAAACTTCTCATCGAAGGTGCAAATCACAACAAAGCCCTTCATTTCACTGTCAAATGTGGGGACAAAGTGGTGTCCCGAATGCTAGTTGACGGAGGGTCAGGAGTCAACATATGTCTGCTCTCTACCTTGCATGAGTTTGGAATCCAATTTAGGGAAGTCACATGAGGGTAAGGGCTTTTGCTGATTCGCATAAGGATATTATCAGAGAAAGTTACTTGGCTTTGCAGATCGGGCCAGTTGAATTTCTCATATTGTTTCAACTAACAAATATCTCTTCTTCATACAGCTTGCTACTAGGAAGGCCCTGGACACACACGGCAGGGGCCGTCTCATCCACTTTACAACATTGCATGAAATTTGAGTGGGGATGTCAGGAGATCGTGGTCCATGGATAATGGGGCCAATCTGCTTATTTGGAGCATGCCATCCCTTTTATTGAGTGGCTAGACGGAGACTCTTTCCATGTAGTGGAAATCATGCAGACCGTCGAAATAGAAGAGACTGAACGAAACATAGGAATGCAGTCGCCGTATAGATCTAAGATGGCTATGAGGGAGGTGACGAAATATAGATGCAGACCAAGAACAGGGTTGAGAGCCAGGTTAGACGAGATTACAGAGCCAACTGAACCTAATGGGCGAAAAGGATGGTCCGGCATAGGATTTCAGCCTTCGGCGGGGAAAGCTCATACTGGTAGCTTCGGGAAAAAGGTTTTTATGCCGAAGCATGTTTTAGGTTTGGGCTAGAGTTAAGTAATAGAAGATGATATCATTGATGAAATGGGAAAGCTGTTCGGGAATATGATTGAAGAGTGTTGTGAAGGGACTAACATCAAGACAACGACCATCAGGGATGTTGAACCAGGGGAAGAGTTATGGAATTAGATCGCCAGTAATTCTTTGGTTCGCTTGGAGTCTTGGTAGTGTGGAACTCAAAAGTTTTCTTTTTTTTTTTTTGAAAATCACACGGTCAGTTGAGGCTTTCACCGTGTCTATACCTTTTTGTCATTTGCCTCTTTTGAACGCTTAGACGTTCCTCTTTTGATGAAATAAAAAGAATTATTTTCTTAAAATATTGCAAATTTATCTACCACTTTGTATAAACTTAGTTTTTCTTTCAGTAATCAAAATGATAAAAACCCGCGATCCACGATTCACGATTGTGACATGTAACGAAACCATCGAGCGCAACAACCTTGATTATAATGAGTATGAAGAGAGTATGATGCCAGACATTCTCCCACGGGAGATCGAACAGCTGGAAAGTCAGAAAAAGCCCAACCTTAATGAAAAGGAAGTGGTCAACCTCGAAAATAAAGGAGACGTGAAAGAAACAAGAATCAACATTTATCTAGAAGCTGAGCAGAAGGAAAAATTAGTTGAGCTCCTCCGACAATACATTGATGCGTTCGCATAGTAATAGGACGACATGCCAGGAGTAAGTACTGACTTTGTCTCACATCGACTGTCCACTAATCCTACCAGAGCACTGGTCAAGCAGAAACCTATAAAATTCAAACCTTATTTATGTTTGAGGATAAAGGAGGAAGTGACCAAGCAGATAGAGACGAATGTGGTAAGGGTAACCAATTATCCCAGCTGGTTGGAAAATAACGTCCCAGTACTCAAGAAAGATCAAAAGATCATGATATGTGTGGATTGCTGAGATCTCAACAAGGCTAGTCTAAAGAACGACTTCCCTCTACAAAATATCCACATCCTTATCAACAACTGCCCAAAGCATGAACTGTAGTCGTTTGTGGATTGTTTCACTAGGGACCACCAAATTGTGATGCACGATGATAATGCAAAAAAGAAAACCTTCACCACATTTTGGGGAGTTTACTGCTATAGAGTCATGTCGTTCGGTCTCAAGAACACCGGTGCCACCTACATGAGGGCCATGACGACCCTTTTCCACGACATGATTCATAAGGAGTTGAAGTGTATGTGGATGATGTCATCATGAAGTCTCAAAAGAGTTCAGAGCACTTGGACAATTTGAGAACGTTTTACGGGAGCCTACAAAGATATAGTTTGAAATTGAATCCAGCAACGTGCGCGTTAAGAGTCCCTAGTGGGAAACTGTTGGCCTTCATTGTAAGCAGGAAAGGGATAGAACTGGACCCATCAAAAATCAAGGCCATTCGGGAATTGCCACCACCCAATAGTAAGAGAGATGTGATGAGTTTCTTGGGTGGACTACATTCCATCATTCGTTTCATAGCCCAGTCCACGGTAATCTGTGAACCCATTTTCAAGTTCGTGAAAAAGGATGTTGCCATAAAATGGACAAGAGAGTGTTAGAAAGCCTTTGACAAAGTCAAGGAGTATCTGTCAAATCCACCTGTGTTGGTTCCCCCGATCCCGGGAAGCCATTGTTACTATATCTATCAGTCTTGGATAACGCTTTCAGATGTGTGTTGGGATACTTAAGTAAGAAGTTCACGCCATACGAGGCCAATAATATTTTGATAGAACGCACTTTTTGTGCTCTGACTTGTATCTCCTAGAAACTAAGGCATTACATGTCAAAATACACTACACATTTGATATCTCGGCTCGACCCGCTCAAATACATCTTCCAGAAGTCAAAAATTGATTGGCGGTCTAATTTTGCAGCTCTTCCCCTGGTTCGGCGTCCCTGATAGTCAGTGTCTTGATGTCAGTCCCTTCGCATCATTCTTCAATCATATCACGAATAGCTCTTCCATTCCATCGATGACATCATCTTCTGGTACTGAACTCTGACCCAGAATTGAGACATGATCTGGCAAAAAAACCTTTTTCCTGGAGCTAACGGTAGGAGTTTTCCATTTTGGAGGCTGATATCCTATACCGGCCCTTTCTTTCTGCCCTTTATGGTCAATTGGCTCTGTGATTCAATCCGACTTGGCTCCCAGCCATGTTCCTGGCCCGAATCCATATTTCATTATCTGCCTCATAGCCATCTTGGATATATACACCGACTGCATTCCCAAATTTTGTTCAGTCTTTTCCATTTCGGTAGGTTGCATGATTTTCACTGCATAGAAAGCAACTCCGTCTAGCCCTTCAATGAACGGAACAACATACTCCAAATTGGTGGAGTGACTCCACTCGCCATGAACCACAATATCTTGACATCCCCATTCGAATTTCATGCATTGGTGCAAAGTGGATGAGACGGTCCCTGCCATATGTATCCAGGGCCTTCCTAACAGCAAGTTGTAGGAAGAGGAGATGTCCATTACTTGATACAATATGGGGAATTCGACCGGCCTGACCTGCAAGGCTAAATAAATTTCTCCAATAACATCCTTTTGCAAACCATCAAAGGCTCTCATCCTCACGTGGATTTCCTTTGACTTCCCTAAAATTAATTCCTAACTCTCGTAGGGTGGAGAGCAGATAAATGTTAACTCCTGACTCTCCATCGACCAACACCCGTGATACCACTTTGTCCCCACACTTGACAGTGATGTGAAGAGCCTTGTTGTGACTTGCACCTTCGACAAAAAGTTCATCTCTCCTGAAAGTGATCATGTTTTCTTCGATCATTTTTCCAATTGTCGCAGCCAACATTTCACTAGTAGTGTTACTTGGTACACTTACCCCACTCGGTGACTTTTGGGTTTTGTTATATTCCTTCTTTGAATTTGCTCTCTTCCTAAGTTCCCTCGATTGACATCTTCAGGAGCGTAGCATCTTCCAGACCTAGTCATACCATGGTCTACGACAGAGTCTGCCATTTTGGCCTTTCCCTTTTGCTGGTACGTCCATGGGACAATTTTGTACTCCCGACTTTCCTCGTCTTTTGTAGCAACGGGCAGGTTTTCGCTGATAAATCTAAATAGTCATTGTAGATATCACTTGTACTATAATCACTGGAGCCCTTTGAGGAGGGATCCTGACAGCTTCTCCATTTCTTATAGTGACAATTGTTCCCTTTAGGCACCCCTTATAATCTACCTGTGGTAGCTCCGTAGGACTTCAACTAATTTTAAGGGATTAGTTGTTTGTACTATGCTTAATTACTATTAAAGAGTACGACTTACTGTATACTTATGGGAGAGTATAAAAGAGTGTGAGACTATTAGAAGGATGTGAACTTATAAAGGAGTCTAGAGATATATTGAAAGAGGTTTTAAAATATGTATGTAAACAGTTTATATCTATAAAGTTTGTATAAAGAGGTCAAGTCATGAAAACACTTGGTTTAGCGGATGGGTGTAATTCTAAGAGATGATTGCAAAAAAGTGAGCCTAAGATATACCTTGATTTAAAGATTCAAAGAAAGATCATTTTTATTGATAATCCTTTAAGGCAACAGTTCTTCATTTTTTGCATAAATTTTGATTTGCCTCTTAATAGTAAAGCTTGCTATTCAGAACTGATTTCTTCTTTGAAAATGAGGCTGCTATTTTTTTCTTTTACCAAATTTTGGGCTTCAAAATCTATTTAGAAAAGGAAAGTGAGCGAGAACAACGTAATGATATGAGTGGATTATAGTTAGCGAGATGAGGATTATTTACTTTACTAATTCTTTTAGTCATATGTTCTTTAGGGCTTGCCTAAGTATTATATGACACTAACGCATAAAGTAAAGTATGTGATCTAATATATGAGTTTCATATGCATGTGAGACGGAACAACGACAAATAGGTAACAAAAATGCAACAAGCAGTGGACTAAACCAGCGAAGCAATAGACAAATATTAAAGAGATTGAGGGAAAGAGGGCTGGACACTGTATTTGGGCCTCAAGAAGGTAGGCCCATCAGTAAAGAGATCCAGCTACAACTGATTTTGGAATTTCCAAGAAATGCGACGAGGCTGGGATCGGGCTTGAGTTCCTTAGAAACTCAGCCGGACCAAATGGATGTACATGTCCAAAAGAGAAAGAAAGTCATTAGATGCATGCCCTATATATTCGACATATTCAAACATGTAAGAAATGTATAAACAAACAACTGGAATAAAATATAGTAAAACATCAATACTTAAATACTATGAGAAATTATATTGACTCGGTAGTTATTCATGGCAAATAATTTACATTGAAAATCTTTTATTATGATTTAACACTATAACCCTAAAGAAACAAAAGCGTCAATAAATTAAGGGCTAAGGAGGGAGTTCTAGTCAAGGTCGATGCCCCCTTGAAGTCATTTAGCTAAGGAGGTATCAGAGCCATGTTGGCAGTAAAATCATTTAGCATGAGCAGCTAAATAATTCTTACTATCTAGGGCATGAATAAGTTATAGCTAATAATGTAATAATACTGAAATTAGTTTATGCCCATATCTAAATTTTGACTGTTCATGTTTATCTAGTTCTTATCTTGCTTTCTAGTCAAGTATGAGGCATTCATCTCTCTCTATGTATGTGACGTAACCGATTAATGTCCGGTTCTGACGTTGGTTAGCTCGATGGACAGGTCGTTATTCCAAGAGTAGGCACTTAGACCTTATGGTGGTCTCGGTCGCCAAGATAATTCTAGAGAGAGAGATGTAAGGCCAAGAGAACTTCTAGTAATCACGTAAGATCATAGATATTCGTAAGCTAGTCATACTTAGATATCTGCATATACATATTTCTATTTTATACACTGTTAACCTATTTTTCTAATTCATGGACCTACACAGTATACTTTTCCAAAAATGAATTCGAAATAATATAAATCTAACTTCTAAAAAAACAAAGATCGCTATACTTGAAAATGATCTTCAAAAGTTGAGTATTCCAGAAGAATCTTTAAAAAGTATTTACCAATTAGGTAATTTTAGCTTCATCAAGAGGCACAATATCAAGACCTGTGAGTCTACAACAGCTATCAATAACTCTTTATAAGTTATTAAATTGTTAAATGAACAGGATATAAACAGGTATAGAAACCAGCTTAACTACCTGCATATTGGTTTAGTTCAAGTAGCTATCAAAACTTTATTCAGAAAAGGTCTAGACATCCCTATATCTGTCCTCCTTAGAGATGACCGTCTATTGAACTTTGACGATTCACTTTTAGGCGTCCTTCAAATAACCTCGTCGATGGCCCGGTATACTTCAATTGCTATCCCAGTTTCTCGGTAGACATCAATGACCCGGACGTCATGGATGCCTTGATACTTAATGTTAAAACCAAGAATATGAATAGAAAAATCAATACCCGGGAGATAGCCATTATCTACAGGGTATATTACAGGCTTATGACTACTACCTTAGCCCCTAAGGCTAAGATAGAAAGTGCTAAAGGCATGACCGTGCTCATGGAAGCTAATCACGTGCATAGCACCATCTTCGTGCCTAGACATCTCAACAGGAACGATATACTCTCCAGTAACAAATGGCACTTTGATGCTATAACTGAACCACTCCACTCTCATTTAGAGCTTTTACTTCAAAACCCCTAGGGGAAGAAAAAATCGAAGCAGAAGACTTTCCTTCACCATCTAATGACAAAGGTAAAATCAAGGGAGTAGACTTCTCTGGAGAAAATCCCAAGGTTTACTACCAAACCAGCTCGTTCTCCGGTAGTCCTACTCCTAGTGAAATGGAGCCTCCTCCTAAAAAGGATTCTCTTCTTATGATTAGGTCTAAAGAACTTTTCACTACTGATTGTAAAATCTTTTAAATTTTATGGACTCATCTTGATAACCAAATCAAGAAAAATTGGTATACCAATACCTATTCTCTCTAACAAAGAGAAGCTTTCCAAACTCGTTGGATGACGGACATGAAAAGAATAAGATGTGAAATCGAGCTCTTTAAATGGTTCGAGATCTCCAGCTAACTCGATAATCAAAAGGATTCCCTCAAAGTCCTTATCAAAAAATGGTATACCATCAACAACGAGGTTATAGAATCCTCCACTCCTCCCCTTGAAGGAATCAATATCCCCGTAGGAAACGAGGTTATCTGTGCTGCACCTTTCAAAAGAAAGATTAAAAAACTCCTAGCAATAACTACCAACGACGGCTTAGATAGAGTTGTTCAATAGGTAAATTATTCCAACCAACTTCTTCATGTGGTTTCTAAGTAAATAGAAAAAACTAGAGATAAAACTTTGTTCAAAGCCCAACCTATTGTCTCCAAAATCAGTACTAGTGAGTTCATTGATCCTAACCCAATCTTCAAGATAACCAAATTCTCTGGAGATAAATTCTCTAACCTTAGTGAAAGCTTTGATATCTCTGGTAGCATTCTTGACAAAATCAATGAAAAACTTTTAAAATGCAGCATCACTGAAAAAGGTCCCTCAAATGACAAAAGTGTCAATACTATCCAAGAAGATACGAGTAATCTTCAAAGACTTTCCAAGGATCGTTACCACAACCGAAAAAATTATTATAAACGTCCCTCTTTTCCTTACGTCCAATTCGAAGAAAATATCTTCTTGTCTACCTCTTCTCATGAGGGAAGAAGCATCATGGAATGGAATATAGACGCTCTTGCAGAACATCAAATTTACAGCAAGCTCCCTGAAATGGGAGTATCCATTACCGCTTACAAAATAAGAGGATCTACAGACAGAGAAGTAGCTACGAGGATAGTTGCAGGTTTTACGGGCATGCTAAGACACTGGTGGGATAACTATATCACCGAAGATATCAAGCAAGCCATCTACAACGTCACTGCCGTTGAAAAAGTTATTAAAACTAAAGGAACCAGTAATACCACCCAAGTCAGCAAAGAAGATTCTTGTGCAACCCTTCTCTATTAAATAGCAAAACATTTTATAAGAGAACCCTAACTCGACCAAGGTAGGAGTCTCCAGATCTTAGACAAACTTTTGTGCCCAACGCTAGAAGACTTTAAGTGGAATAAAGACTCCTTTTTAACCAAAGTCATGATTTGTCCTAGCTATAACAATGTCTTCTGGAAGGAATGTTTCATTAGTGGTCTTCCTCCTCTCTTCGTAGAAAAGGTTCGAATCAAAATTCCAGATAGATGTGATGGTAAAATTCCTTATCATCAAATGGCTTATGGCGATATTATCAGTCTCCTCTATGTTGTAGGACTAGAACTTTCCACCGATATTAAGCTGAAAGAACAACTTAAGAAAGACAGGTCTACCTCTAAAAGAGAACTAGGCAATTTTTGTCAAGATTTCAGCTTCTCTAAAGTTACAACCCCTTCCTTTGTCTCTCGCAAAGGAAATAAGAAATCCAGCTCTTCCAGAAAGATGCATCACAGCAAATCTAGGAGAAATTCTGATAAACCTCCTAAGAAAATATCTTATCGTCATAGACCTTCAAAAAGCTCCAGCACAAACCTCTGTTGGGATTGTGGAAAACCAGGGCATAGAGCTAGCGAATGCAAGTCCAGCAAAAAGAAGAATAAGATTAATCTTCTTGAAATCAGCAAAGAAGCTAAAGTAAAGCTTTAATAAAGTTGATAAAGACAACCAGTATTAGATACCTTTTTAGGAATAGTAGAATGCCCTTTGGGAAAAGTAATTCCGGTTCTTTGAACCTCTACTTTTGTCCAAGGGTCGTTTCCCTATACATAATAGGCATCTTGGTAGGTTTATGCTAATGCCTTTGGGTTGCACATGTCACCGTTGTTACTTTCTTCTGAAGAGGATTCTTCTATGAGTTGCATTATTGCTTTCTTATCTGGATCTTCATTTTTCTCCATGTCTTTGAGAGCTTTCTTGAGTTTTTCCTTTAATACTGCTTTTGAGGGTGATGTATTAGAGGATGCCGTCTTCGAGACTTTGCTTTGTATTTTTTATGTTAGACTGGGAGTCCAACCTTTGATTTTTATCTCTTGGGACAAATATTTAGTTCATTCATAATCCACTTTCGAGAAGTTCCATGAGATAATAAAAGATATTATCTTTTTAATGAAATACCTGCACATTTTGATGTGCTCTGGAAGAGAAGTAATTTCTTCTTGGTTCTGAAATTCATCGAACCTGTTGAGAAATTGTTGTGGAATGATTTGTTTATTTCCTCCGAATAAGCTCCACCACTCATAGAACCATCGGGGGATTTGGAATATATTTGACGAACCAGGTATGTCTTGATCTGAGATACAAAAAGTTGAACCATGCTGTCTTGTAGTCATGCCAATTGTAGGTTTGTGGCCTATGTTGCATAGATAATGTAATGGGGGTGTGTAAGTGATTTGGAAGGTAATAAAATCAAATATTTCTTCTTTGAGAGAAGGGTTAGTTTCTTGAGACTTTTTTGGTGAAGCCGTTGGATTTATTGCTTGAACGAAGGTCTCAGGGGCCTTCATTGTATAACTTTCCTTTGTTGCAGCTGACGTGCTTCCTTGCTCAAATGGTTTGGTTGTGTGAACCAACTTCATAGATGATATTGGAAGGGGGGCTGGCAGCATGGGATAACAAGTTGTTCATGAAGCCTCTGAGTTTCATGAACAACTTGTTAGATTTACTTCAGGGATCTGGAATCCTACACAGAAAAATTACAGCACGGTTAAAAAAGGAATTTTATCTATAGTGCTATGTACCACAAAGTTTCAAGATGATTTGGTTAACAAAGAATTCTTGCTTAGAGTAGATTGTAAATCTGCTAAAGATATTTTACAAAAAGATGTCAAAAATCTTGTTTCAAAACAAATCTTTGCTAGATGGAAAGCTCTACAATGAGGCCTTTAATACCTAACTCTCCCCTCACTAGAGCAAAAAAGTAAACCAAGAAAATGGCTAGACCATTTGATCTATCCCAATTTGTCCCTCAGAGGCTGAAAATTCAAAACAAATATACGGCCTTGGCAGATTATCCCATGCTGCCAGCCCCCCTTCCAAAACCAACTATGAAGTTGGTTCATACAACCAAACCATTTGAGCAAGGAAGCACTTCGGCTGCAACAAAGGAAAGTTATACAATGAAAGCCCCTGCGACCTTCGCTCAAGCAGTAAATCTAACGGCTTCACAAAAAAAGTCGCAAGAAACTAACCTTTCTCTCAAAGAAGAAATATTTTATTTTATTACCGTGCTGGTATTGCCAATAATGGCCCTAGACAAGAACTATGAGGGTTTCAAAATAGAAAACCTTATTAAACCTTGCTACACGTATGGCAATTATGTACACACTGAAAATCCCCTTAAAACAAGGAGATATTATGAGGCTATACTCGTTCATACTGATTCCATTGAACTGGAACATACCTTGAGTCCGAGAGACCCAAATTATATTAGTTATTCAAGGATTACAATTAAAAGAATTCTGACACCATTTGAGTGGTTTGCAGATCACTTACATACCCCCATTACATTATCCATGCCACATAGGCCACATATCTACAATTAGCATGACTACAAGACAACATGGTTCAACTTTCTGTATCTCAGATCGGGACATACCTGGTTCATCAAATATTGTCCAGAGATTATTAAATCTACTAATCCTAGATGGTTCTATGACTGGTGGAGCTTATTCGGAGGAAATAAACAAATCCTGCCACAACAATTTCTCAACAAGTTCGATGAATTTCAGAACAAAGAAGAAATTACTTCTCTTCCAGAGCACATCAAAATGTGTAAGTATTTTATTAAAAAGAGAAATCTTTTACTATCTCATGGAACTTCTCGAAAGTGGATTACGAACGAATTAAATATTTATCCAAAGAGATAAAAATCAAAGGTTGGACTCCCAGTCTAACATCAAAAACACAAAGCAAAGTCTCGAAGACGGCATTCTCTAATACATCACCCTTAAAAGCAGTGTTAATGGAAAAACTCAAGAAAGCTCTCCAAGACATGGAGATGTAAGAAAGGATCGTAAGAAACTACGTATTTTCCTGAAGAAGAAGCTTATTTGTTGGAGAAGATATTGCTGAGGCATACCTTGGATGGAGAATATTTTTCGATGGAGCAACAAACTATAAAGGAGTTAGAATTGTGGCAGTCCTAATACTGAAATCCGGACAGCACTATCCAGCATCGGAAAAGATTAGATTCTCTTGAAATAAAATGGCTGAATACGAAATGTGCATCCTTTGGATAGTAATGGCAGTCGACATGAACATGAAGGAACTTTTGGTAATAGGGTTTTCCGATCTATTGATACTCCAAGTCGAAGGGGAATGGTCCACCAAAAATGTCAAGATCCTTCCATACCTGCATTGTGTGAAAGAGCTATGCCAAAAGTTCACGAAGGTTGAGTTCAGGCACGTCCCAGGATTCAGAACGAGTTCGTTGATCCCCTTGCAACTCTATCATCCATGATTCAACATCCAGACAAGAACTACATCGACCCTATCGAGATAGAGATCAAGGATCAACATGACTTTTACTTCCATGTAGATGAAGAGACGGATGGTAAACTATGGTATCACGATATCAGGAAATTCCTTACAACTAGAGAGTACCCGGAAAATGCTACTACTAGTCGAAAGCGAGCCCTAAGGAGGTTGGCGAATCACTTTTTCCTCAACGAGGAAGTCTTGTACAAGAGGAGCCTAGATTTAGGTTTGTTGAGATGCGTAGATGCTGCCAAGGCAACCAGGTTAAGGGAAAAAATACATGTAGGAACGTGTGGACCACACATGAAGAGGTTCATATAAGCCAAGAAGATTCTGAGAGCTGGATACTTTTGGATGACTATGGAAGGCAATCGTATCCACTACGTACAAAAGTGTCACCAGTGCTAGATTTACGAGGATTTCATCTTGGTTCCGCCAAACGAGTTGAATGTGATGGGTTCACCCGGGCCGTTCACCTGTTGGGGCATGGATGTGATTGGACCCACAGAGCTTGCCACATCAAATAGGCATCACTTCATCTTGGTAGCTATCGACTACTTCATTAAATGGGTCCAAGCATCCACCTACAAGGCAGTCACAAGAAGGTGGTTATGGATTTTGTCCGAAAAAACATCTTCTTAATATTTGGGATACCTTAGTCACTCATCATTGACAATGCCGCTAACCTCAACAGAAATCTCATGAGAGAAATCTACGAGAAGTTCAGAATCGTCCACCGCAACTCCACAGCCTACAGACCACAAATGAATGAGGCAGTCGAGGCAGGCAATAAGAATATCAAGAGGATTTTATGAAAGACATTGGACAATCACAGGCAATGGTATGAAACACTATCTTTGGCATTACTGGGTTATCGGACCACCATGAGAACATCCACAGGGGAACCGCCGTACATGTTTGTATATGCTATTAAAGTTGGGATGCCCGGAGAGGTCGAGATACCATCTTAAAGGGTCATTCAAGAGGCCAAGTTGGACGATGCAGAGTGGATACATGTCAGATAAGAGCAACTCATGCTCATCAACGAGAAAAGAAGTGATGCGATTGATGTGCTGGAGAATTTCGACACATTTTGATACTAATTGCTTAGTTTTTAGCTTGTTTTAAATGCAATTTTCCTTTTGTACTTATGTAATTTTAGTATTTTTGCAGTGTATGAGGCGTAAGGACCTAAGAGCATGGAAAAGAGTTCAAAAAGCCACAAAAAGACAAGAAAAGAGCAAAAAGGCATCGCAAATGTGGATATGCTATCGCAAAACCCACATGCGAGCCGCATATTTCACACCGGGATCACAGATCAAAACAAACTTCTGGGCAAAGTTCAACGTCAAAAATCCGGTCTCATCTGCAATGGCATAACTTGTTCGTGAGCCGCATATTTCACATCAAGATCGCAGATCAAAACAGAATTCTGGGCAAAGTTCAACGTCAAAAATGCGGTCTCATCTGCGGTCGCATAACTTGTTTGCGAGCCGTAGAAGTAACCGCAAACCAAACATGAAGTCTGCTGAAGGAAGAAAATGCGATGCAAGATGTGGTCCGCATTGTATTGCTTAGATTTTAGCTTGTTTTAAATGCAATTTCCCTTTTGTATTTATGTAATTTTAGTATTTTTATAGTGTATGAGGCGTAAGGACCTAAGAGCATGGAAAAGAGTTCAAAAAGCCACAAAAAGACAAGAAAAGAGCAAAAAGGCATCGCAAATATGGATATGCTATCGCAAAACCCACATGCAAGCCGCATATTTCACTCCGAGATCGCAGATCAAAATAGACTTCTCGGCAAAGATCAACCTCAAAAATGCGGTCTCATCTGCAATTGCATAACCTGTTCGCGAGCCGCATATTTCACACCGAGATTGCAGATCGAAACAGAATTCTGGGCAAAGTTCAACGTAAAAAATGCGGTCTCATCTGCGATCGCATAACTTGTTTGCGAGCCGCAGAAGTAACCGCAAACCAAACATGAAGTCTACTGAAGGAAAAAAATGCGATGAAAGATGCGGTCGCATTTCTACAATGTGGACCACAAACCATGAATGCGGTGAAGGCGAAACTAGGGTTACAATCTGCGATGGCCATGTCAAAAATACGAACCGCATATCTGTTATGTGACAGAAATGCGGTCGCATATTCAACATGAAAGGGTAGTTTTGTCCTATTTTTGTCCCGATTTTTGGCCCTCTATAAATTGATTTATTGGGGTTTTGTGGGCTCTATCTTGTCTGACTTTTAAGCTACAATACAAGGCATTAATATTCTTTTCTTTTGGAAGCTTTTGGGTCAAGAATCTTTCACTTTGTAAGCTGTATAGCATTTAATATTCTCTTGCTTTTGTATTTTAGTATGAGTAGCTAACTTTAAATACTAAAGTTGTGGACCCTAAATGGGTGTTATGTTAATGGGTGTTTAACATTGAATATATATATAATGGTTGGTTGATATTTATTTACTTGTTATTCTTCATTTATTGTTGGTGGTTGCGAACATTAACAAGTGCGATTAAATTCTTGCTTTGCTTGGGAAAGTGGGGTAGAATTTGGTAGAAGTAAATACCAAAGACTCAAGGCTTTAAACCTTGTTTAATAAAATCGCTTATGAATAAGTAGGCTTTATTTGGCATAAATTGATTGTTCTTAATTGCAACTCTTTTATATTGTAACGGCCCGATGTGTCGTAGAAACACATATAATACTAATTGTCTAGATTGGGCTTCTTTTAAGTACAAATCCCTCATTGTAATTATGCAATTTTAACATTCTGGCGAGGTATGAGGTATAAGAATCCAATAATTAAGAAAAGAGTTCAAAATGGTAAGTAATGCAGGGTATGCGTTCGCATTTCAGAAATGCGGACCGCATATCTTACATGGGCGTCGCATACTTGGATAGATTTCTAGGCAAGGGTTCATGTAAGAAATGCTGTCTGAATTGTGGACCGCATTTCAGGAATGCGGACCGAAAATCACGCCGCCTACGTCGCAGAGTGGAACATAGCATTGGACAAGTTTTATGTCAAAAATGCAGTGAGAAATGCGGACCGCATTTATAAAATGCGGACCACAAATCCCACAGCGAGATCGCAGAATGAGACAGAGTTTTGGGCCAACTGCCATGCCAGAAATGCGGTCCAAATGCGGACCGCATGTTGAGTTTGCGACCAGAATGCGATCGCATTCTGGACACATGAACTTTTATTTTGTTCCGAATTTTTACCCACTATAAATAGGAACTAGGAATCCTAACATGCAAAAACCCTCTTATTTCGTCAATTACCTCAGAAACCTCTGCAATACACCCTCAAACCCCAGCAAATCAACCTCCAAATCACCTTGAAAACAACCCCAAAATCCGTGAAAAACATATCCACAATATAGTCATCAACCTCCAATTACCAACCCAGCTCTTCCCATTTAAACCCACCAAGAACCAGCTGCAACTCATCGAAAATAGCCCAGTTTAAGCTGAAAAACAACCGTAGAATCACTCCCCTCCAACCCCAACACCTATTACAAGGAACCCCACTCTCTAACATCAAGGACCCAGCTCAAATTGCTGCAAATTGTGCCAAGGATCTCAGCTGAATTAAGGCACCCTACCAAGTTGTAGCTTGTTAGCTCCAATTGAGTTCGCCTAAAGTTCGCGTGCATCCATAAAAGGTTGGGCTCGAAGAATTGTTGGAAGTCTAGGAAGTTATTGCAAAGCAAGGTAAGTGTTTGTTCTAACCTTAGCTTGGGGGATTAGAAATCGTGTCTTGTTTGTTAAATTGCTCCTTGTTGAGAACAACGTATAGGCATGGTGACGAGTGTCTATATGTTGGTGTCACGCATGACCGTGGGTGGTATATGGATAATAGTTGTGGGACTATTGTTTCGAATTGATGAGTATTATCCTTGATTTGGTATGATGTGTTGCATGTGGGAGCAGGTGGCACGCCTGCCACAAGATATTGTCAATTGAGGGGGGGTGGTACGACTACCACAAGGTTGCTACATTTTAGTTGTCCCTTTGGTCATGGTTCTAGCGTTCTTCTATTTGGCATAAAGTTGATGGTTGACTAGTCTAGTTGAGTAAGAATTGTTAGGAGTCAAAGGGGTCCAGTGTCAAATTGTGGGTAGTGTTTTAGGAGTCTGTTAGAAGTTAAGGAGTCCAGTGTCACATTAGCAAAGTCGTGTCTAGGGTTAATGAAATGATAATTGGGTTGGAAGGTTAGTAGTAGGATTTTGACTGTAATTGAGTACTTACATTAATTGAGCTAAATAGGAGTCAAGTTTGGTTTGGTTATAGCTGAATTTCCCCCCGGCCAGGATGATTGTTTTGCTGTTATTTGTTCCTTTGTTGGGAAGTTGTTATGTTGCTTTGTTCCCTTGCCGGGACTTCTTGTGAATGTTGTGATAATGAATGTGGGAGCGGGTGGCACGCATGCCACGAGATATTATGAAAGTGGGAGCGGGTGGAACGCCTACCACAGTATATATTGAAAGTGGGAGCAGGTGGCACGCCTGCCACGAGATATTATGAAAGTGGGAGCGGGTGGCACGCCTTCCACGAGATATTATGAAAGTGGGAGCGGGTGGTACGCCTACCACAATATATAATGTAGGTGGGAGCGAGTGGCACGCCTTTCACGGGATGTGATGTATGTGGGAGAGGGTGGCACGCCTGCCACAAGAGGTTACTGTAAGTGGGAACGGGTTGCACGCCTGCAACAAGAAGTTACTGGAGGAAAAAGGGTGGATTGTATTCCATTTCGTTTATGTTAAAAGCTGAATTGTAGTTTTCTTTCTTACTCTTTGGTGATTCCTTTGCTTTATTTGTCTGTCGTTCTGATGTATGATTTCTTTTCCCTGTTTAAGTAGTTTATGTATTTTTATCTTCTGTTGTGGACACATATATGCTTATAACTGCACAGGTTTATCTGGAGTCTGGTCCTAGCCTCGTCACTACCTCGCCGAGGTTAGGCCCGGGTGTCGGTTGTGCTGATACTACACTCTGCACTCTTTTGTGCAGATTCTAGTGCCGTAGGCTTCGAACAGTAGGAAGCTTCCAGCTTTGATTTTTAGGTGACCCAAGGTAGTTCTGTAGACGTCCGCGGATCTTGGAGTCCCCTGTTCATTTCTTGTATCTGTTTCTCTATGTAGTCCAGAAACAATATTTTGTTATATTCTTCAGACCCTGTTTGTAGCACTCTTAAATAGTCTGTGAAACTGTAACACCAGAACTTGGGTAGACCTTTGTGGATAGTTTAATGACGATAGTTGTGTAAAGCATTAACCTTATATTTAATTCGCTTGTTGAATTACTGCTTTTCAGTTAATGCATTTGTGATGTAATGAAATCGTGAGTAGAAACGCGGTAATTATTCCGATTGACTGGCTTTCCTAGCTTTCACTAGTAGGCGCCATCACGACGCCCGAGGGTGGGAAATTCGGGTCGTGATAGGTTGGTATCAGAGCCCTAGGTTTATATAGGCCTCATAGTTCACAGACAAACTCGGTAGAGTCTGAGGGATCGGTACGGAGACGTCTGTATTTATCCCCTAGAGGCTATAGAGTTAGGAAAATTTTCACATTTGTTCATTCTTGTCGTGCGATTTGCCTCTCAAATGCTAATTTGATTCCTACTCTGTCCATTCGCAGATGGCGAGAACACGCGCTTCCTCATCTACCGTACCGCAGCCCGAGCCCCAGCAATAGCTTCCACGCAGGGTAGAGGGCGAGGCCGAGGTCGTGCGAGGGGTCGAGGCAGGGGCAGGAGTCAGCCTCCTGCAGCAGCACCAGTGGCGGAACCTCAAATTGATCCTGACGAGGAAGTTCCGACCCCAGCATCTTCGGTGGGCCCAGCTCAGGTCCCGAAGGGGTTTATTGCCACCCCAGTTCTTCAGGACGCTTTGGTCCGGTTGGTGGGCCTCATGGAGAATGTCACTCGAGCGGGCTTACTTCTGGCAACACCAGCCACTCCTCAGGCTGGAGAGGGGGCTTAGACTACCGCTACTCGTACTCCGGAGCAAGTAGCTCCCCAGGCCCAGATTCCAGCAATTCAGCCAGCTGTGACAGTCCAGCTGGGAGCAGTAGCTCAGGCCGGCAATGGGGCGGCCATGTCCGCTGATGCTTTGTGGAGACTGGATAGATTCGCCAAGCTCTTCACCGCTACCTTTAGTGGTTCTTCTTCGGAGGATCCCCAGGACTTCTTATACAGCTGCCACGAGGTCCTTAGGAATATGGGCATTGTCTAGACCAACGGGGTAGACTTTGTGGCATTTCGTCTGTCTGGATCCGCCAAGACTTGGTGGCGGGATTATTGCTTGACTAGGCCAGCTGGTTTGCCGTCTTTGACTTGGGAGCAGTTTACAGAGTTGTTTCTAGAGAAGTTTCTCCCCGTCACTCAGAGAGAGGCTTATCGGAGGCAGTTTGAACGCCTTCAACAGGGGTCCATGACAGTTACCCAGTATGAGTCCAGGTTCATCGACTTGGCTCGGCATGCTCTCATCATACTCCCGACAGAGAGGGAGAGGGTGAGGAGATTTATTGACGGTCTCATCCAGCCGATTCGCCTTCAGATGGCTAGGGAGACTGGTAGTGAGATTACCTTCCAGGAGGCAGTCAATTTGGCCCGCAGAGTCGAGATGGTTTTGTCGCATGGAGGTGGTCATGGGTCGGATAAAAGACCCCGTCATTCAGGCAGATTCATTGGTACTTCGTCTTGAAGTAAGGATTCGTATGGTAGAGGCCATCCTCCTAGGCCCTTCCAGTCAGCTCTCCAGGTTTCTCACAATACTTCAGGTAACCACGATTCTCAGATGCAGTATTCCGATCAGCAGTCTATCGGTGCACAACCGCTACAGAGTTTCCAGAGTCGGCAGCCTAAGGCTTGTTACATGTGTGGTGACACAAGACACATTGCTAGGTATTGCCGCCCTGCTATAAGCAACTCTCCGCACCAGGATTCCCGTGCTATGACACCGGCACCAGATGTTCCATAGAGGTACTAGAGGTAGAGGTAGAGGTGCTTGAGGTGGAACTCAGGTCGGCAGAGGTGGGGGCCAGCCAGCAACAGGCCGTCCTAGAGATGTGGCTCAGGGTGGTGGGGCTCAGCCCCAATGTTATGCTTTTCCAGCCCGGCCCGAGGCAGAGGCTTCAGATGCAGTGATTATAGGTACGATTCTGGTCTATGATAACGATGCTTCGGTATTATTCGATCCAGGGTCTACCTACTCGTATGTCTCCTCTTATTTTGCACCGTATCTGGCCATGCCTAGTGACTCATTGAGTGTTCCTGTTTATGTGTCTACTCCGGTGAGTGATTCCATTGTGGTAGATCAAGTCCATCGTTCCTGTGCGGTAGTGATTGGGGGTTTCGAGACCCACGTAGACTTATTGCTTTTGGACATGGTTGACTTTGATGTCATATTGGGGATGGATTGGTTATCACCTTACCACGCCATTCTGGACTGCCATGCCCTGTGACCTTAGCTTTACCGGGTATGCCCCATTTGGAGTGGAAAGGGACTCCTGGTCATTCCACTCGTAGCATTATTTCTTATATGAAGGCTCGGCGTATGGTCGAGAAGTGGTGTTTGTCTTATCTGGCTCACGTTCGTGATTCCAGTGCCGAGGTCCTCTCTATTGAGTCTGTGCCCGTGGTTCGTGAGTTTCCCGAGGTTTTCCCATCCGACTTGCCGGGGATGCCACCCGACAGGGATATTGACTTTTGCATTGACGTGGCTCCGGGCACTCAACCCATTTATATTCCGCCGTATCGCATGGCCCCGCCAAAGTTAAAAGAATTAAAGGAGCAGTTGCAAGACTTGCTCGAGAAGGGTTTCATTAGACCTAGTGTTTCACCTTGGGGTGCGCTCGTGTTCTTTGTTAAAAAGAAGGACGGGTCAATGAGAATGTGAATCGACTACCGACAATTGAACAAGGTTACAATCAAGAATAAGTATCCATTGCCGAGGATCGATGATTTGTTTGATTAGCTCCAGGGTGCCAGGGTATTCTCAAAGATCGATTTGAGGTCTGGCTACCATCAGTTGAAGATTAGGGCGTCCGATGTTCCTAAGACAGCTTTCCGTACTCGGTACGGGCATTATGAATTCTTGTTTATGTCATTTAGGTTGACTAATGCCCTAGCAGCTTTTATGGACTTGATGAACCGAGTGTTCAGATCTTACCTGGATTCGTTCATGATAGTTTTCATCGACGGCATCCTGGTATATTCCCGCGGCCAGGAGGAGCATGCACAACACCTCAGAGTGGTCCTTCAGACTCTGAGGGACAGTCGGTTGTATGATAAGTTTTCGAAATGTGAATTCTGGTTGAGTTCGGTTACATTTCTGGGACATATTGTATCGGCATAGGGTATTCAGGTTGATCCGAAAAAGATTGAGGCAGTCAAGAACTGGCCTAGGCCGGCGTCAGTTACAGAGATCCGAAGTTTCTTGGGATTGGCAGGATACTATCGTCGGTTTGTGGAGGGGTTTTCATCTATTGCAGCCCCGATGACCAAGTTGACCCAGAAAGGTGCCCAGTTCAGATGGTCGGATGAGTGTGAGGCGAGCTTTCAGAAGCTCAAGACAGCTCTAACCACGGCACCAGTGTTAGTCTTGCCCACAGGCTCAGGGCCTTGCACAGTTTATTGCGATGCCTCTCGTATTGGGCTTAGTGCAGCGTTAATGCAAGAGGGAAAGGTCATTGCCTATGCTTCGCGGCAGTTGAATTCATGAGAAAAACTATCCGGTGCATGATTTGGAATTGGCGGCTATAATTCACGCCTTGAAGATTTGGAGGCATTACTTATATGGCGTGCCGTGTTTAGGTGTTCACAGATCATAAGAGCCTTCATTACCTGTTCAAGCAAAAGGAGTTAAATTTGATGCAAAGGAGGTGGTTGGAGTTATTAAAGGACAATGATGTCACTATCTTATATCACCCGGGAAAGGCTAACGTGGTGGCCGATGCCTTGAGTAGAAAGTCGACTAGTATGGGCAGTCTTGCCTATATTCCTGTCAATGAAAGACCACTTGCTTTGGACGTTCAGACTTTGGCCAATTGATTAGTGAGATTGGATATTTCTGAGCCTAATCGGGTATTAGCTTACACGGTCGCTCATTCTTCGTTATTGGAACGAATACGTGACCGACAGTTTGATGATCCCCATTTGTGTGTCCTTAGGGACACGGTGCAGCAAGGAGGTGCCAAGCAGGTCACCTTAGGTGATGATGGAATTTTGAGATTACAGGGTCGAGTTTGTGTGCCCAATGTAGAGGGACTTCGGGAGTTGATTTTGAAGGAGGCCCATAGCTCCAGGTATTCTCTTCATCCGGGCGCCGCCAAGATGTATCAGGATTTGCGACAGCATTATTGGTGGCGTAGGATGAAGAAGGATATAGTTGCATACGTGGCTCGGTGTTTGAATTGCCAACAGGTTAAGTGCGAGCATCAGCGACCTGGTGGACTATTCAAGAGAATTGAACTCCCCGAGTGGAAATGGGAACGGATCACTATGGATTTCGTTGTTGGACTTCCGCAGACCCGGAAAAAGT
>MCJB01051626.1:38074-58852 GCA_002018475.1 Nicotiana obtusifolia | reverse complement strand
ACACTATACAATACACTTAGTATATGAAATACACTTAGTATTCATGCTTATATATGTATTCATGTTCTTATATATGTATTCATGTTCTTATATATGTATAGTTATATATATATATATATATATATATATTATATATATATATTTATATATATATATATATAAATTAAAGTTATATTCGATATATGTATATATACTAAATATATTGCACGCACGCTCCGTAATACACTTAAATGTATATTAATCCCTTTTATTACAAAAGCGTTAATGGCTTACATTTATTTTATTTCGACATGCAGTAAATACAAAATTGAGTTTAATTTTGGTAAAATGTTAACAAGAAAGCGATCAACTTTGGTCGCCAATATTTATACCTTTATAATAGCGACCAAAGTTGATCCCCAAAGAAAATCTGCTTTATTTTAATTTCCAGAAAGCGACCGACTTTGGTCGCCAAATTCCCCATAAAAATTCCCTCCAATTTGCGACCAAAGTTGGTCGCCAAATTCAAATCTAATTTAATTTAATATTCCAGAAAATCGACCAACTGTGGTCGCTTATTTCCCCATAAAATCCCCTCCAATAAACGACCAAAGTTAGACGCCAAATTAAATTCTGATTTAATTTAATATTCAAGAATAGCGACCAACTCCGGTCGCTTATATCCCCATAAAATTTCCCTTCATTAAGCGACCATCTTTGGTCGCCAATATTAAACGTGGGTCCAGTTTAGCGACCAAAGTTGGTCGCAAATTGTGAATTTTCTTTGACCAGATGGGTCTGACCAGTCCGGTCAAAATGTTGACGAATTTGGCGACCAATGGGCGACCGGCTTTGGTCGCTATTGTTTTAAGTTTTTTTTTCATTTTTTTTTGTCTAATTTTGCGACCAATGTTGGTCGCTTTTTGTGGCAGATCAACTTTGGTCGCTAATGTTTGGTCTCTAAAACCCTGATTATTAGTAGTGTCCCACACATATAGCTCCCTGCGGAATTCGACCCCGACTCTTGTTGGGTATTACTAATGCATCAACCGCTTTCATAACCTCGAATAGAGGAGTGAAATTGGACGAGATTAATTTTTGGCGCCATTGCCGGGGAGCTAAAAATGGTGTTAGCTATATATTCAGGGTGTGTTTTCGGAATATCTTCTTGTCCTTCCTTGTTACTAACGTGTGAGTATTGTAGGTGTAATAATGGAAAATAACAAGCTCGGAAACGTAGCTTTTGGGGATGTGGACGTTGAGGATGATCAAATGGATGAGGTCCCTCTTGAACCTCAAGCCAACAGACAAGGCCGAGCGCCTCAAGACAATGTTCCCGTTCCACCCCCACCTCCACCACGAGCGGCACCACACGGGATGTTGCTGAATGAAGGGTATGCAAGTGTTATAGTCCTTCCTCGTATTAGGGCGGGCAACTTCCAAATAACCAACGTGATGCTTACTTTTCTCGAGCGACGAGGGTTCTTCACTGGTGCACCGGGTCAAAATGCATATAAACACTTGAAGGGGTTCGTCGATACGATTTGGGGGAGCAAACGAACAAATGTCTCCGAGGATGATTTTAGGCTAAGGCGTTTTCCCTTCTCTCTACGGGGGAAAGCTTTAGATTGGTTGGAATGCTTGCCAAATCATTCCATTTATCTCTAAGTACTTCTCTCCCGAGCACATGGCTATTCTTCGGGATGAAATTCTAGTATTCAAGCAAGATCCCAATGAATCACTACACGAGATATGAGAAAGATATAGAACAATGGTGAAAGAGGGCCCCAACAATGATATGACGGAGAACATGAATCAACAAACTTTCTATCGGGGGATCAATACAACCAACCAATGTATAGTGAATCAACTCGCTGATGGGAACTTCATGACTACACCTTATGCGGAGGCATGTGATATTTTGGATCAGATGGCAGATACTTCATCGGCGTGGTAATCTAGATCCAATGTTCCATAAGGTGACCCCAATGTGATTCTTCTTCATAAAGAGTTACATGACCATGGACAAGCCATAGCCGAGTTGACGACCACCATGAACCAATTGGCAAAGGCTCAACTTCAACAAGTGCAAAACTCGAGGCAAGTCAATGCTATGGAGGGAGTAAATATGATGGTGAACAAGCGAAGAGCAAGAAGTCCACAAGTGCAACAAAGAGTGGACAATTTTGTGTAAGATGATAGTGGATTTGATCAAAAGAGTTCCAATATGTGAACAATTTTCAAGGGCAAAGAAATAACTTCCAAGGCCCTAGTCAACAACAATGGAGACCTTCAACCAATCAAGGCAATTGGAATTCTCAAAATCAAAGTAATTGGAGTGGCGGAAACAATCAAGACAATTGGAATAACTACAATCAAGGCAATTGGAGTGGAAGCAACAACCAAGGGAATTGGCATAACACAATAACCAAGGCAATTGGGGAGGCAACAATCAAGGCGGGTGGAATAACAATCAAGGAAATCGGGGTATAACATTTGAAAACCAACAAAAACAATCTTCTAGTTTTTATTTCTTAAATTGCAATTGTAGTTTATATTAAACTTTAAAACAATCAATTTTTGCGGAAGTGCAAATTTAGATATACAAACTCACACGCTAAGATATATACTACTAACTCCCACACATATAGCTCCCTGCAGTATTCGACCCCGACTCTTGTTGGCTATTACTACTGCATCGAACGTTTTCATAACCTCGAACAGAGGAGTGAAATTGGACGAGATTAATTTTTGTCAACATACGACTCAATGCCTAAGGGAAAATTCCCCCACACAAGGTTAGGCAAGATACTTGCCTTTTTGAAGTTAGGCCGATATTCCAAAATCGCCTTCTTGCTTTAATTAACCTCCGGAAAGCTCAAATCTATCCAAATTAATTGTTTAAATTTATTAAAATTCATCGGAAACAATTTCGAATAATAAAATATCAACTTAAAATTTTACATTAAAAAGTCAACCAAAAGTCAACGCGGGGCCCGCATCTCGGAACCGGATAAAATTTTTACGAAATCCGAACAGCCATTCCGATACAAGTTCAACCATACCAAATTCATCAAATTCTGATAACGAATCAACCTCCAAATCTTAAATTTTTGTTTTTGAAAGATTTTGCAAAAATCCCATTTTCTTCCAATTGATTCACTAATAAAATATGAAAATAATCATGGAATCATGAAATATAATAAAAATCAAGTAGGAAACACTTACCCCAATCAATTTGGTGAAAATCCTCTCAAAAATCGCCCATATCCGAGTTCCCTAGCTCCAAAAATGTTGAAATGAGCTAAAAAAACAAAACTGCTCAATAAAAACCCATTTCCCGTCACTAAAAGTCAATTTCTCATCACTAAAGGTCCGCACTGGAACCTGCTTGCACCAGAAATTTAATATTTCACTAAAAGGCTCTAACTCCATCATACGAACTCGAAATTCGATGATTCTTATTCCTATGAGCCAGAAATAATAATACGATCCTAGTCGTTCAATCGAAACTCAATTCGGAGCTCATTTGCTCAATGCGATACCAATTTCGCTCGTTAAATAATTAACTCATGTTTTGCGCTAAAAACCCAATCGCGACTTGATGAAATGATACCAAACACTCCAAATCATTCCTATAATTCATTATCAAACTCCCGGAAGTCTCGAAATCGAATTTCGATCTCTAGAACTGAAAATGGACCTTTGGATCATTACATGCTTTTGCTCAAAACACCAAACTCTTCCAAAAACTCTTCCAAAACTCATCTGAGCGCCATGGAACCCCAACCAAGTATACTAACAAGTCCCATAACATGACACAAACTTAATCGATGCCTCAAATTACATTAAACAACAATAAAACACGAATCACACCCCAATTCAAGCTTAATGGAAACTAAAGAATTCCAAATCTTACATTCGTTGCGAAACCTATCAAATCAATCCGGAATGACCCCAAATTTTGCACACGAGTCCTAAATGACATAATGGAGCTGTTCCAATTTCCAAAATCAAATTTCAACCCCGATATCAATAAAGTCAACACCCGGTCAAATTTTCTAAAAATAATTCATTTTCCATCTTTCGCCAAAATGCATCAAATTGTCCTACGGACTTCCAAATCCAAAGCCGGACATGCGCCTAAGTCCGAAATCACCATACGGAGTTATAGGAACCATTAAATCTCCATTCCGGAGAAGTTTGCACAAAAGTCAAACTTCGGTCAACTCTTTTCACTTAAGCTTCAAAAAATGAGAATTTTTCTATTAATTTAATCTCGTATCATCATAAAACCAAACTCAACCATAAACGCAAGTCATAATGCACATTACAAAGCTGCTCGGGATGTTAAGCTACTGAAGGGGACGTCAACTCTCAAAACGACAAGTCAGATCATTACAGAGGCCTTAAGTAGCTTCACTTCATGTATTATGACTTGTGTGTGTGGTCAGAATTTAATTTTGGAAAGTTCGGGATTGATATGAAAAATAAATTCTAATTTCGGAAGCTTTGAGTTGGAAGAATTGACTAAGGAATGACTTCTGAGTAAACGACTTCAGAATCGAGATTTGAAGGTCCCAATAGGTTCGTATGATGATTTCAGACTTGGGCGTATGTTCGGGTTGAGTATTGGATCACCCAGGAGCATTTCAGCGCTTATTATGGAAGGATGGTATTTTGAAAGTTTAAGGAATTCTTAAGTTTTTCTTGAAGCGGATTTTAATGTTATCGATGTTCGTTCGCGATTCCGAGCCTCGGAGTAGCTTCACCATGTCATTTATGACTTGTGTGCAAAATTTGAGGTCAATCGGACTTAATTTGATAGGTTTCGGCGTAGAATGTAGAAGTTTGAAGTTCAAAAGTTCATTAAGCTCGAATTAGGGTGCGATTCATGGTTTTAGCGATGTTTGAAGTGATTTGAAGGCTCGACTAAGTTCGTATTGTATTTTAGGACTGGTTGGTATATTTGGCCAGGGTCCCGGGAGCCTCGGATGGATTCCGGATGGTTAACGAATTGAGTTTGGCCTTATAAAAAGGCTGGTGGCAGCATATTTAGTGTAACTGCACCTCCGAGGTTTTGGCCGCAGGTGCAGAGTCGCAGAAGCGGCATTGTGGTCGCAGAAACGGTCTTGGACCAGCTGGGCGAAGGGCCAAATATGCGGAGATGGGGGCATAGATGCGCATTCGTAGAAGCGGAGAAGGCATCGCAGAAGCTGGGCTAGGCCATTGGCATTTGACCGCAAGAGCGGTCAAGGCTCCACAGAAGCGAGATCGCAGGAGCGGTCAGGGCGCCGTAGAAGCGTGACCGTAGGAGCGGGTTTTTGTTCACAGAAGTGGACTTGGCTGGGCTTGATGGAAAGTCGCACCTGCGATGGGAATGTCAGTAGGTGCGGGTAATGAACCGCAGATGCGAAAAATCGTCTGGGAAGAAGGTTCTTTTAAAAACAGGATTTGGCCCATTTCCTCTTATTTTCACTTGGTTGGGGCGATTTTGGAGAGCTTCAAGGGGAGATTTTCATCAAGCAACACAAGGTAAGTGATTCCCACCTATTACAAGTTAAACACATGGTTTGTATAAGGATTCAAACATGGAAATTAGTAGAAATTGTAGGGTTTTGGTAGAAAACCTAAAATTGATATTTTTGGATTTTGACCACGAAATTGAATGTGGAATTAAGAATAAATTATATATTTGAGTTCGTGAGGCTATGGGTAGAGTTTATCTTCGAAAATTTTCGGAATCCAGACACGTGGGCCCGATGGTTGATTTTTATAGACTTTTCGAGCGGAGTTGGGAAATTGTTTAAAATGATTAAATATGGATATTAGAATATATTCTGACTGGTTTGCACGTTGTTTCAATAGTTTTGGATCGACGGGCTTTGATTTGAGGTATTAGAGAGGCTTTAGAACCGGTTTTGGAGCTTCGAAGCGAGATAAGTCTCCTGTCTATCTCTGTGAAGGGGAAACTACCCCACCCCTAGGTGATGTATTTGCTATGTGTTACCTATTGCGGGGGGCTACATACGCACAAGGTGACGAGAGTCCGTGCGTAGCTCGGTTTATGTTATGTATAGGTAGACATAGGTTCCCGCGATGCTATAACTGTACTATTTGAGTTTTCTCTTGTCTATTAAATTCCTTTATTTTACATTGGGACTTGAGACTGGACTTGTGTAGAGTGATAGACTTTCTATTGTAGAGATTCAACGGGCTTCGTAATTAGCCGCGAAATAATTGTACTCCTCTTACGAATTTCTCGTGCATTATGCGTTCTCATCGAAATGTTCCCTTAAAATCTATAACTGACACGACCATTCGTCAGTGGAGGTCGAGGAACCGTCAAATTTTCTTATTCTAGTAGGATCGGGCCGTTCTCCTCTGTAGGATAGATACATCTATGGTTTATGCTGTTCGACCCTCGGTAGTGCGCACACTATAATGGATCAGGTCGTACGCCTCGGCAGGATTTATGTACCACAATATCATGGCCGGCAATAAAATAAATGTATCTATGGTTTGGAAATGTTGTAATGGACAGGGTCGTACGCTTTAGCATTTCGATAAAATACTCTTATGAAATCATGCGTAAAAATTGGCAAGAAGCCATCATATCTGTGAGCTTTTTCCTAATTGAACTGTGACAACCTATCTAGTAAGGTCCATTATATATATACACTCCAATTGAGGAGGTAGCTGCTAGCTAAGAGTTTGAGTTATTGCTGAGAAGAGGATTATACCACGTATTATACTTGTTACTTCATTTATTTTCTCTAATTCACATCTGTTTACTTCTACTGCATCTATCTTATTGGATCACTAGTAAGTGTTGATATCTACTCCTCGTCACTACTTGTCTGAGGTTAGGCTAGATAGTTACTGGGTACGCGTTTACGTACTCATACTACACTTGTTGCACTTTTCGTGCAGGTACATATATGTCTGGTGGTCTTTTGGGCGTAAAGGTGCGGCTATTTCAGGGACTTTACCGTGAGATGCATTTCATGTTACTCCAAAGTCTGCAGAGTCTCCATCAGAGTTATTTATATTTTTCCTACCTAACTTGTTCCAGATAGATGTTGTATTTTTACTATATTTCCTAGTTGATAATCATGCACTTGTGACACCAGGTTTTGGGAGTTTCTATGGGTGGTTCACTATTGTAGTTCGTGTAAATTTTATTTCACACTATTTCATTAATAAAAATTATGATTTTAAGGTACTAGAATGAGTAATTAAATTGATAAATCACTGTTGGCCTGCCTGATGGCGGTATTAGGTGCCATCACGACCACTAGTGGATTTTGGGTCATGACAGCTTGGTATCTAAGCTCTAGGTTGACTAAGGTCTCATGAGTCATAAGCAAGTCTAGTAGAGTCTTACGGATCGGTACAGAGATGTCTATACTTATCTTCGAAGGGCTACAAGACTGTTAGGAGCACTTCCCTTCTTGATTTCCTCATCATGAGTCATAAGCGATTATATCGACCCCTCGTCACTACTTCTCTGGGGTTAGGCTAGATAATTACTGGATATGTGTTGATTTAGGTATACATACTACACTTGCTGCACTTTTCGTGCAAGTACATATATGTCTGGTGGTCTTTTGGGCGCAGAGGCGCGGCTATTGCAGGGACTTTACCGTCAGCTGCATTTCATGTTACGATCCGCAGCTTGCAGAGTCTCCATCAAAGCTATTTATATTTTTTCTGTCTAATTTGTATTCCAGACAGATGTTGTATTTTTACTATTATTCCTAGTTGATAATCATGCACTTGTGACACCGGATTTTGGAGGTTCCTACGGGTGGTTCACTATTGTAGTTCGTGTAAATTCTATTTCACACTATTTCATTAATAAAAATTATGATTTTAAGGTACTGGAATGAGTAATTAAATTGATAAATTGCTGTTGACCTGCCTGATGGTGGTGTTACGCGCCATCACGACCACTAGTAGATTTTGGGTTTTGACAGCTTGGTATCTAAGCTCTAGGTTGACTGAGGTCTCACAAGTCATAAGCAAGTCTAGTAAAGTCTTACGGATCGGTACTGAGACGTCTGTACTTATCTTCGAGGGGCTACAGGGCTGTTAGGAGCACTTCCCTTCTTAATTTCCTCATCACAAGTCATAAGCGTTTATGTCGACCCCTCGTCACTACTTCTCTGGGGTTAGGCTAGATACTTACTGGATATGCGTTGATTTAGGTACACATACTACACTTGCTGCACTTTTCGTGCAGGTACATATATGTCTGGTGGTCTTTTGGGCGCAGAGGCGCGACTATTGCAGGGACTTTACCGTGAGCTGCATTTCATGTTACAATCCGTAGCCTGCAGAGTCTCCATCAGAGTTATTTATATTTTTCTTATCTAACTTGTATTCCAGAGATGTTGTATTTTTACTATATTTCCTAGTTGATAATCATGCACTTGTGACACCGGGTTTTGGAGGTTCCTACGGGTGTAGTTCGTATAAATTCTAATTCACACTATTTCAGTTATAAAAATTATGATATTAAGGTTATAGAATGAGTAAGTAAATTGATAAATAACTGTTGGCCTGCCTGATGGGCGTGTTAGGTGCCATCACGACCACTAGTGGATTTTGGGTCGTGACAGCTTGGTATCTAAGCTCTAGGTTGACTGAGGTCTCACGAGTCATAAGCAAGTCTAGTAGAGTTTTACGGATCGGTACAGAGACGTCTGTACTTATTTTCGAGGGGCTATAGGGCTGTTAGGAGCACTTCCCTTCTTGATTTCCTCATCACGAGTCATAAGAATTTATGTCGACCCCTTGTCACTACTTCTCTGGGGTTAGGCTAGATACTTACTGGATATGCGTTGATTTAGGTACACATACTACACTTGCTGCACTTTTCGTGCAGGTACATATATGTCTGGTGGTCTTTTGGGCGTAGAGGCGCGGCTATTGCAGGGACTTTACCGTGAGCTGCATTTCATGTTACGATCCGCAGTCTGCAGAGTCTCCATCAGAGTTATTTATATTTTTCCTGTCTAACTTGTATTCCAGACAGATATTGTATTTTTACTATATTTCCTAGTTGATAATCATGCACTTGTGACACCGGATTTTGGAGTTTCCTATGGGTGCTTCACTATTGTAGTTCGTGTAAATTCTATTTCACACTATTTCATTAATAAAAATTATAATTTTAAGGTACTAGAATGAGTAATTAAATCTATAAATCACTGTTGGCCTGCCTGATGGCGGTGTTAGGCGCCATCATGACCATTAGTGGATTTTGGGTCATGACAGCTTGGTATCTGAGCTCTAGGTTGACTGAGGTCTCAAGAGTCATGAGCAGGTCTAGTAGAGTCTTGCGGATCGGTACAAAGATGTCTGTACTTATTTTCGAGGGGCTACAGGACTGTTAGGAGCACTTCCCTTCTTAATTTCCTAATCGTGCGGTTTGATTCCATTGAGGCTTGTGCCTTTATTTCCTTCCAACTCAATATTATGCGACGCGAAGCGCATGTTATCAATTGGGCGTCGAGGAGTTCTAGTGCTACTACCGACGTGGTGCATGATGTTTGCCCCTGCGTGTTCGAGCAAGCTACCATCGTCATCTTACAGAAGGATGTTCTTTTTTTCCAGCTTAGTATCCGTATTTTCTATGGTTTCGAGACTGTACACGAATTGTTATGATGTCTATGCGTTGTTGTCGCACAATGTTGGTGTGATGGTACGGTGCTCGGTTATATGACGATGCAGTGAATAACTCGAAAGGGGGATTTCTCAGTGCATGATTTAGAGGTTTAACATTTAATTCCAGTAGAGGAAAGGCAATCGGACTATAGATGTCCAGGTTTGATTGATGAAGTGACAAGGCTTGGTATTTTCGAGCATGGTAGATTTCTCATTTGTGATATGGTGTCGTTGTCCTTGTTCAAACGCATTACGGTTCGTCGGTGCTACAGTCTTCTTAGATTTTGCATTCGGGGCAAGGTGTTGTGAAATGGTGCCTGAGGGGCGGTTGCCAGAGATAGCTGTGTGCAATGGTTCAGAATCGAATTGGTATTTCTAATGTTGATGGCTCGAGGAAGATGATCTTCTAGGAGGCTCAGAGTCGGTAATATTTCATTGGTACAGGTGCTACAGAGATGGATTTTTGATTTGATGCAACATTTGGGAAGTGAAGTAGGAGGATGGACATGGCGGGGAGTGTTTCGCGATGTTTAAAGTACTAGCATGCTAGGTATGATAAGTAGAGGTTGAGAAGTTGCTTAAAGGAGATGGTTTAACTGAAGTAAGAGTGGCAGATTAGCATATGGATTCTGTGGTAGAATAGTCGCGTGCCTTGAGTAAGTGTAGAACGATTTGGGAACCGTGATAGAAGGTGATTCGGCCTACGGATTTTATTTGGAATGATGGTTACTATACGAAGAAAGATCAAATATGGCAGAAATGAGTTTGTTTGAAATGAAGAGGGGTGTGAAGATCTGATTAGCGTTTCAGGTGCAATATGACTCGAGTTCGGAAAATATTATTGAACTTTCAGTTGATGTCAATACGGAAGGAGCAGACTTATACAGCTGGTGGGTGAGCATGAGCTCAGGAGAATTTACTGATTACGTGGTAGTTGTACCAGTGCAGTGTCGCTGGAATATGTCGGTGAGGAATTCCACAGGTGGGTATCTCCTGTGAGCAGGTTAGCGGTGGCGTGATGTTGATGAAGCTTCTGCGAGGAATATCATTTGCTACCCAGTAGGAGGTCGAGTGTGTGACTATGACTGGTGATTCAGGATATTCATGAAAAGCTTAACAAAAGACTTCGAGAAGTCTGGCGGGCTAACGGTGCGAGATCAGGGTAATCGCGAAGGAGGAATCATTTTGGGCTTTGCATTATGTGATGGTAGCTTAAATCTAAGTGGGGAAGCCCCACTATTTACGATTGGGTCACGTGGTTGTGTGGTACCTAGTTATTGGTGCGTTGGCGGATTATGTATGACTAAGAAAAGGAAGTATCAGGGGTAATTCAGCAAAGAACTTGAGGGAAGCGTGCTATATAAGGCTTTACCGATGCATATTTAGGTTTTGGGAAGACTCAGAGGTTATGCTTTATGGATGTGACGTACAAGGAAAAGAATTCAGCCGATTACTTTTTTGAGAGGGTGTTCATGCGCTAGCAGAGCGTTGGGGTTTGGTTATGTTCGAGATCAGGTCAGGGTAGGGGACACTCAACAATGGTCCTAGTGGATTCAAGAATTAAAGTGCAGCACCTAATTGGGTCTTTCGTGTGGTGAAGGACCAAATCTTCGCAGCGGATTGCGAACAGAACTTGGAATGTTCTATGTCATCGTCAGATATGTGGTGCAGTATTGGAGTAAAGGAAGAAATAGATTCAGATTCACGGAAGGTCTTGCCAAATGGGTGTACCAATTGGAGATGCTATTGTGCACGTGAAAAGGGCATGAGATGAGTCATGGGTATTGAGGCGATGCAGTCTCGCAATTCGTGTCACTCGGGATGAGTGCAGATTGAGTTCATTATGTTGTGAATGGAACTATCATATTTTTGGGTCAGGTCAAGGGTAAATTGAAAGAAGTTGGGTCAGTTAGTAATGGCCAAATCAGCATAATAGTGACAAGGATCAATTCCTTCGTTGTGTGAAGCTATACATGTGGTTTGTGGTTGTACGTGCGGGCTTGACAGCAACCATGACCTGATTGAATTTGGAGGTAGTCGATTCAAATGGCTTGGTTGTGTAAACGGATTCCGGAAGAGTCATGATGGTTTAAATCACGACTGTATTTCTACGGTTTGGGAATTCAGTTGCGTGTTGCATGGGCTCTTCGGAAATGAGCTAAGTGAAAGGTTTCTAGTTGATGAAGTGTTATTCTACTGGTAGTTCAAGGGTTATGATGAATTCATGCATTCTCACGTAGCGGCATGACAGGCGCAGTGAGCGGCTTGAGAATTTGAAAGTTGAGGTTCAAGGTTGCAGATCGGTGGATAAGAATGCCACGAGTTCGAATGAGCAGGGAAGAATTCAGATGCTTAGACTGAGCTGGCGTTAACTTAGTGCCGCCTGAGAAAGGTGTTCTGTGGAAGAGGCATTGTGTATTGATTTGTGGTTGTGATTTGCCTTACAGGTTTAGTATGGTCGGTAGTATGGGTGTGCGGACTTTGCTACCTGAGGGGAAGGTCGTAGGAGCGTACCCCACGGGGAAATTGTATGAATATGACATGCTAGTCACTTGATTGTTAAGATTGAAACCAAGTACAGAGACTTTTGGTACTATCGTTAATATGATGCTTGGAAGGCGCTCTATTCCTGTGGTTGTGAATTGTGGGGGTTGTGTCGGATTGAGATGGCTTGATTATTCGCACATGTGTTGAGGTCCCGTGTAGCTTGTGGTGTCATATGAGCAGGATGACTCTCGAGATGGCGGTCATTTATCGCACCTTAGTCGTGCTTGGGTTTTGTAGCGAGTGCCGCTATCCATCTCCCCAGAGTTTTATTCTTGCACTTAGCGTGCTTATGGCCAATATTCGATATTCCGTAGGTAGAAGCATTATGGCTTAATGAGTATGTCCTTATTTATTGTTATGAGTGGATCGGGTGGCACGTCGCCACGGGTACATTATTCAGATCGAGTTGCACGCAGCAATGGTATCATGTTTGGATCGGGTTGCACGCCGCAACAGTGATATGTTGAGTATGGTTCCCTATATTTATTCTTGCGTATTTTGTTTCTCATTTTCTGAGAAGGGTTCATAACATATGTTCGATCGCTTATTTCGTTGCACGGGCTAGGTAATTCTTTTCCAGAGTTCGTTCCTCCTTATGTGTCATATTCGAGTTGTAGCTTGTCGGCACATTGATGGCGTCATATGTGATCTGAGTCAGTGTTTGAGGTGGCCTATTGCCTCAGCAGCTTGTACTGGGTGAGACGAGATTATTGGACCTGAAATTTGTGCAATCAGATTTATATAAGGTACATTAAAGGGAAAATATCGTTATTCAGTTCAGAATGAGGTAATGGTTGTTGTCGGGAGAGAGGCTCCATGAATTATTGATTCGGCAGGTGGTTATGAGTTTCTACACGTCTTTTTCATTGTGGCAGTATTGCAAGATTTGGAACAGGATTTATATGCGTCATGAGATGTATTGCGGGCACCGGATTCATGAAGTTTCAGCTATTATGGTCGGAGGATGTTATTATGGGCAACCGACTTATGTGGTGCATGGTGTGATTTTCAGCATAAATGCATGATCATGTTTTGGTACAGTGCATGGTGATTGGTACTGTGTTCGGTGTGTTAGAATCAAGCCTTGTAGGGAAAGTCGAAAGTTGGAACTTGATTTTAAAGCTTGTTAGCCAAGGTTATAGGGAGGATTTTCAGTCTGGATTGAGCCAAAGTGTTC
This sequence comes from Nicotiana obtusifolia, assembly GCA_002018475.1. Classification (NCBI taxonomy): domain Eukaryota; kingdom Viridiplantae; phylum Streptophyta; class Magnoliopsida; order Solanales; family Solanaceae; genus Nicotiana; species Nicotiana obtusifolia. Next base: position 45,477 of record MCJB01051626.1, on the reverse strand, counting down.
GACTGGAATGTGGTGGCACAGATAGGTGCACGAGGTGTTAAACAGTGATTTTGGACATCCAGAGCAGTCCTTAGCACGTTCGAGGACGAATGTATGTTTAAGTGGGGGAGAATGTAACGACCTGACTGGTCGTTTTGAGCTCTAGCGCGTCGTTCGGCGGTTTGAGACCTGAGTAGCTTCACTTCAGGTATTATGACTTGTGCGTGTGGTCGGAAATTAATTTTAGGAAGCTTGGGATTGATCTGGAAAGAAAATTCTAATTTCAGAAGCTTTATGTTGGAAGAATTGACTAAGGAATAACTTTTGAGTAAACGACCTTGGAATCGAGATTTAAAAGTCCCAATAGGTTCGTATGATGATTTCGGACTTGGGCGTATGTTCGGGTTGAGTATCGGATCACCCGGGAGCATTTCGGCGCTTATTATGAAAGGATGGTATTTTGAAACTTCAAGGAATTCTTAAGTTTGACTTGAAGTGGATTTTAATGTTATCGATATTTATTCGGGATTTCGAGCCTCGAAATAGCTTCGCCATGTCATTTATGACTTGTGTGCAAAATTTGAGGTCAATCAGACTTGATTTGATAGGTTTCGGCGTCGAATGTAGAAGTTTGAAGTTCTAAAGTTCATTAAGCTCGAATTGGGGTGCGATTCGTGGTTTTAGCGATGTTTGAAGTGATATGAAGGCTCGACTAAGTTCGTATTGAATATTAGGACTAGTTGGTATATTTGGTCGGGGTCCCAGGGGCCTCGGGTGGATTCCGGATGGTTAACGGATTGATTTTGGCCTTGTGAAAAGGCTGGTGGCAGCATATTTGGTGTAACAGCATCTGCGAGGTTTTGGCCGCAAGTGTGGAGCCGCAGAATGTGGTCGTAGAAACGGTCCTGGATCAGCTGGGCGAAGGGCTGCAGATGCGGAGCTGGGGGCGCAGATGCGCATCAGCAGAAGCGGAGAAGGCATCGCAGAAGCGGGGCTAGGCCTTTGGCGCTGGACCATAGGAGCGGTCAAGGCTCCGCAGAAGAGAGACCGTAGGAGCGGTCAGGGCGCCGCAAAAGCGAGACTGCAGGAGCCGCCAGGGCGCCGCAGAAGTGGCTGCAGGAGCAGGTTTTTGTCCGCAAAGGCGGACTTGGCTGGGCTTGATAGAAAGCTGCACCTGTGATGGGAATGTCCGCAGGTGCGGCTAGTGAACCGTAGATGCAAAAAATCATCTGGGCAGAAGATTCTTTTAAAACGGGATTTGGCCTATTTCCTCTCATTTCACTTGGTTGGGGCGATTTTGGAGAGCTTCAAGGGGAGATTTTCATCAAGCAACACAAGGTAAGTGATTCCCACCTATTACAAGTTAAATACATGGTTTGTATAAAGATTTAAACATGGAATTTAGTAGAAATTATGGGGGTTTGGTAGAAAACCTAAAATTGATATTTTTATATATTTGAGTTCGTGAGGCTATGGGTAAAGTTTATCTTCGAAATTTTTTAGAATCCGGGCACGTGGGCCCGAGGGTTGATTTTTATAGACTTTTCGAGCGGAGTTGAGAAATTGTTTTAAATTATTAAATATGGATATTAGAATATATTTTGACTTTTTTGAACGTTGTTTGAATAGTTTTGGATCGACGGGCTTTGATTTAAGGTATTAGAGAGGCTTTGGAGCCAGTTTTGGTACTTCAGAGCGAGGTTAGTCTCTTGTCTAACTCTGTGAGGGGGAAACTACTCCTAGGTGATGTATTTTCTATGTGTTACCTATTGCGGGGGCAACGTAATATTATGAGAGTCCGTGGCGTAGCTAGGTTCATATTATGTCCGGGTAGATTTAGGTTCCCGCCATGCTATAACTATACTATTTGAGTTGTCATTTGTCTATTAAATACCTTTGAATTACGTTGCGACTTGAGACTAGACTTGTGTAGAGTGATAGACTTGCTATTGTAGAGATTCTACGGGCTTCATGATTAGCCGCGAAATAATTATACTCCTCTGACGAATTTCCTCCGCGTTATGCATTCTCATCGAAATGTTCTCTTAAAAATCTATAACTCACACGACCATTCGTGAGTGGGGGTCGAGGACCCGTCAAAGCTTCTTATTCTATTGGGATCGGGCCTTTCGCCTCGGAAGGATAGATACATCTATGGTTCATGTCGTTCGACCCTCGGCAGTGTGAACACTATAATGGATCGGGTCATATGCCTCGGCAGGATTTATGTACCGCACTCTCGTGGGAGCGGGCCGTTCGCCTCGGCAATAAAATAGATATATCTATGGTTTGGCAATGTTATGATGGATGAGGTCGTACGCCTCGGCATTTCGATAAAATACTCTTATGAAATCGTGCGTAAAAATTGGCAAGAAGCCAGCATATCTGTGAGCTTTTTCTTGATTGAACTGTGACGGCCTATCTGCTAAGGTCCATTATATATATATACTCCGATTGAGGAGGCAGCTGCTAGCTGAGAGTTTGAGTTATTGCTGAGAAGAGGATTATACCACGTATTATACTTGTTACTTCGTTTATTTTCTCTGATTCACATCTGTTTATTTCTACTGCATCTGTCCTATTGGACCACTAGTAAGCGTTGATGTCGATCCCTAGTCACTACTTCTGCGGGGTTAGGCTAGATACTTACTGGGTACGCATTGATTTATGTACTCATACTACACTTATTGCACTTTTCGTGCAGGTACATATATGTCTGGTGGTCTTTTGGGCGCAGAGGCGCGGCTTTTGATGGGACTTTACCGTGAGCTGCATTTCATGTTACGATCCGCAGCCTGCAGAGTCTCCATCAAAGCTATTTATATTTTTTCTGTCTAACTTGTATTCCAGACAGGTGTTGTATTTTTACTATATTTCCTAGTTGATAATCATGCACTTGTGACACCGGGTTTTGGCGGTTCCTACGGGTGGTTCACTATTGTAGTTCGTGTAGATTCTATTTCACACTATTTTATTAATAAAAATGATGATTTTAAGGTACTAGAATGAGTAATTAAATTGATAAATCACTGTTGCCTGCCTGATGGCGGTGTTAGGTGCCATCACGACTACTAGTGGATTTTAGATCGTGACACCGGTGGAATCAAAATAATATTTCTATGTCATGCAGTACTTGCAAATATCATATCAAGAGACATGATATTGTTAGCAATAATAGCAAGTGTTGTGCCAACACGATTTTATTGTGAAGCCACCCACTTTAGATTTGATATACCTCTTGAAACAACTTAAATAACCATCACAAATATATCAGAGCAATGGTGTTAATTTATAAGAAAAGCAAAATTGATAATATGGGATGAAGCACTTATGGCTAATCGTCAAATGATCGAAATATTTGCCCGGCTATATAGATAGTAATGAACGGTTTGGTGAAAAATTAATGGTTTGGGAGGTAATTTATGTCAAGTACTACCAGTAGTTGCAAAATCGACAAAAGCAGAGACTGTAAAAGCTTGCTTGGTACAATTATACTTCTGGCCTCAAATGAAAAAGATTCAACTAACAGGAAATATAAAGTAAGAACAGATCCAGTATTCAGTGTCTTCTTGCTTCGTGTTGGAAACGAAAAAGGCCATCCAATAAAGATGATTTGGGTCTTCATGAATACTTGATTGTCAATCCCAATGGTAATAGTAGTGCATTTAATAAGAGAAATATTTCTATCATTAGATTAAAACGTAATTTGGGCAAATCGCATGATAGAATTAAAAAGATATCTTAGCTAGCAGAAATGAATATGTTGATCAATTAAATAAAAGATTGATTGCAAAATTTTATAGTTAAACAAAATATTTTTCTGTTTTTGACTCAGCAGGAAATGACACAAATAATTACTACCAAGAAGAATACTTAAATACTTTAATACCGAATGGCCTTCTATTATACATGTTTGTTGTCAAGTTTATTATTTCTTACATATGTTAGTGTCACCGTATATATAATAGACTAAGTCAAAATTGATCTTCCAGTATACATAGGTTGATTTTGAATTAAAAAAATGTCTGTCATGCTACTGAAAAATTTAGATACGCCGAATAACTTATGTAATAGCACACAGATGGTATATAGGAGTTTTGACAATAACGTCATATATGCAAAAATTATGATATTGGTCAATGTGCTTTTAAGTATATTTTTATCCCTGAATTCAACTTTCATCTTTCAAAACTAAGGAATATCCTTTTAAATTTGTGTGAAAATAATTTTTAGATGTTTATGTTTTGCAAATATAATAAATAAAGCACAAGGACAAATATCCTAAATATTGGACTATATTTACCGCAGTATGTTTTCTTGCACGAACAACTATATGTTACAGTTTCAAGAGCGATATCAAGTTCGACAATAAGAGTTCTGGTTAAGGCAAAGCAACCAAAGCATTAGGAGGAAACATACACAAAAAAGTATTATCCACAAAGAAGTGTTGGTTAAGATACCATCACATTAATACTTTTAAACTATTACATAATTATCTAACTAACATGACAAAATTGATCATTTGTGTAAGTTTTGATGACAAAATTGGCATTTTGAAGGTTTAAGAATGTGACAACCCGGTAAATCGTCTCATGGGTTACTGCTCCGTCTTTCCCAATATCTGTATCATTAATCCTTGTTATCAGTGTTTTAGGTAATTTAATAGAGTAAGTTGCATTCGGAGTGAAATCGATAAGAAATGAGACACTTAGTCTCTTTCAAGGAGGCTTAAGTTGTAAAAGTCAACTGTATGTTGACATATGAGTTAGAAGGCTCGGATGTGAATTCCGATGATTCGTTTAGTTTCGGGAGATGATTTATGACTTAGGAGTGTGATCGGAATTAGTTTTGGAGGTTCCGTGTAGAATTAGGCTTGAATTGGTGAAGTTAGAATTTTAGCGATTCCGGTTGATAGGCGAGATTTTGATCCAGGGGTCGAAATGGAATTCCAAAAGTTGCTGTAGCTTCGATATGTTATTTAAGACTTGTGTGCAAAATTTCAGGTCATTCGGACGTGGTTTGGTTGGGTTTAGATCAAAATAGCGACTTAGAGGATTTTGAAAATCTTAGGCTTGAATCCAACGTGAATTGGTGTTGATAAGTTGTTTTGAACGTTCCGAAGGTTGGAACAAGTTTGAATAATGTTATGGGACATGTTGGCGTGTTTGGTTGAAGTCCCAAGGGCCTCGGATGGATTTTGGATGGTTGATGGAGTTTAACTTTGGCATTTCGAGAATGTGTCGATGTCGTATCTTCAAGAATAAGTGGTATAATATTATGAAAATAGACTCCAAATTCAGTATTAATTAAAGCATTAAATCCGTATCGAAATTTCGGAGCAATAGCAAAAAGAATCGTCCAATTCAGACATTGTATGAGAAAGTTATGCCTATTTTCGTGTCAAGAAAAAAATCTGCAGAAACGTCAAATCTGCGATCGCAAATTGACCGCAGATTGACCGCAAATCAGCTATGCGAACCGCATTTTTGACACAGAAATCGCAAACTGAGACAGAACTTGGGGCGAGGTTTGCGACCAAAGATGCGAACCGTAAAGGTGAAATGCGAACCGCATTTTTGACATAGAAAATCGCATTTTTGACCTGACACGGGTGTTTTAACTCGATTTTTGATACTTTTTAAGTAGAACTCAATGCCCATTTTGTTCTACAAGACCCATTTTCGTTACCCACGAAGAGGAACACCTCCAAACACCATAGAATCACAACAAATCAACTTCAAAACCATATCCAAAGGAGATTATCTCGTGTAAATTCTTAAAGAAAGGGATTTGACCATTCTAAACATATTTGGAGCTAGAGAACTCAGATTGAAGCAAGTCTTGAAGCAATTCTTGGAGGGTTTCCAAGAGAAACATCGGGGTAAGTATTCCTAACTTAATTTTGAAGGAATTACCTAAGACTATAGTTGTTTTTAGCATTTTTATTGGTATTTTGAGTTGGGAAAATAGTGGGAACCCTAAAGCTTAGATTTGAGGGTTGGAGGTCGATCCGGTGTCGGAATTCGACAAATTTTATATGGTTGAACTCGTAAGGAGATAAGGAACCCGTTGAGGTGATAAGTACTGAATTTTGAGACATGGGCCCGGGGCTCGGGTTTTGCTAATTTCGGGATTTCTTAGTAATTTCGATTGTTTTTGCTTGGGTTTTATTCCCTCAACATATTGTGACGTAATTGTTCTGAATTTGGATAGATTCGACGCACGTGGAGGCCAATTCAAAGGGCAAAGGCGTCGCGGGCTAAGGATTTAGCCGGTTTGAGTTGAGTAATGTTTGTAAATGATGTCCTGAGGGTTTGAAACCCCGGATTTGCACCTCATAGTGCTATGTTGAGGTGAGGTACATGCTCGATGATGAGCATGGGGTTGTTTACTTCTGGGGATTGGGACTTGGTCCGTCCCGATTGATGATTTCTACTACATATTTGATTGAAATCTAATTGATTCATCGTGATTTGGGCTACTTGCCATATTTGGGCTTCGCGCAGCGGTATGTGAACCCTTCAGGGGTAGTTGTCATTGTTTACTAAATCATCTTTGGGCTTCGCGCCGGTTATGTGAACCCTTCAGGGGTAGTTGTCATTGTTTATTAAATCATATTTGGGCATCTCGCCGGTTATGTGAACCCTTCAGGGGCATTTGTTACTGAATTGATTCATTTCATAAACTCAGTTTTGAAACTCAAATGGTATTTTCAAATGATTTTTATTGGATTGGGTGGCACGCCGCCACGGAATATAAATTGAATCGGGTGGCACGCCGCCACGAGATGTAATATGCATGGATCGGGTGACATGCCGTCACGAAATATTGCGCTACTAAACCCCCCACAGTAAGCGCCGGGTACCCAGGGAACGGGTGGCACGCCGCCACGATAGTCATGACTTGCATTGCATCGCATCGCATTGCATTTTTGGTTGTGTTGGTGTTGTTTCCATTTACTTCACGTTATCTATTTGAGATGTTACATGTTTTTACTGCTCCATCGTGGATTGCTTTAAGTCTTATGTGTTTCTTACTTTCAGTCATTATTTATATTTATTACTCACTGAGTTGGAAGTACTCACATTACTCCCTGCACCATGTGTGCAGATTCAGGCGTTATCGGTTCCGCCCCGAGGTATTAACTACTATTGTCAGGGTGGTGATTCAGAGATTACGAGGTAGCTGTTGGCGTTCGCAGCCCCGTATCTCTTTTATTTTGTTGTTTCCACTTTCTTCAAACAATTGTGCCAAAGATATTGTAATTGTTATTTTATTATTAGGATTTCATTAGTGGCTCATGACTTTGTCACACCCCGCTCTGAGGGCTGTAGTCGGGATGGTTTACTGTATTTTTCCGCAATTTACTGCTATTAAACCATACTTATATTATTTTCGTATTATTTAACTGTTAAAATGAAGTT
>MCJB01051626.1:0-27443 GCA_002018475.1 Nicotiana obtusifolia | reverse complement strand
ATATATATATATATACTCAGATTGAGGAGGTAGTTAGTAGCTGAGAGTTTGAGTCATTGCTGAGAGGAGGACTGTACCACGTATTTACACTTGTTATTTCGTTTATCTACTCTGACTCCCTGTTTACTTCTACTGTATCTATCATATTAGACTATTAGTAAGTGTTGATGTCAACCCCTCGTCACTACTTCTCTGGGGTTAGGCTAGATACTTATTGGGTACGCGTGGATTTACGTACTCATAATATACTTGTTGCACTTTTTGTGCAGGTACTCATATGTCCGGTGGTCTTTGGGCGCAGAGGTGCGGCCATTTCGGGGACTTTACTGTGAGGTGCATTTCATGTTACGATCCGCAGCCTACAGAGTCTCCATCAGAGTTATTCATATTCTCCTGTCTAACTTGTATTCAAGACAGATGTTGTATTTTATTATGTTTCTTAGTTGATGCTCATGCACTTGTGACACCGAATTTTGAGAGTTCCTACAGATTATTCACTACTATAGTTCGTGTAAAAATCCATTTCACGCTATTTCATTAATAAAAATTTGATTTTTAAAGTACTAGAATAAATAATTAAATTAACTAAACATTGTTAGCTTGCCCGACGGCAGTATTAGGCGTTATCACGACCACTAGTGAATTTTGAATTGTGACAGTATTGAAAACGCTGAAGCACTAGATTGACATAGTACTTCGAGTAATTTGAGAGAGTAGAGAAATGAGTGCAAACACTTTTCAACAAAGGGTTAAAGAAGTGGTCGAAACAGATGCCCTAGGCATTTGATTATTTGCGTACACAAGAACCTTGTGTTATTACATGAATTTTGATTGCATTAACGTCTTCATTAATGATAATATATAAGTATTAAATATTACTAATCACTTATTTTTCCGTTATATATTTGCTTGATAATAAAGTGATGTGAGATGGATATACTTTCTCCGTTCACTTTTAATTGTTCTTTTTTGACTTTATACGCCTCTCAAGAAATAATAATTATAGTATATATTTTATTCATATAACCCCCAATAATGTAGTATTTCAAAAAGCCTTGAGAAATGAATAATTAATGATAAGGGTAATAAGATTATTTTTTTCTTGATTTACTAAAATGGATAAGTAAAAGCGAAAATGTATTTTCGATATAGTGAATAAGTAAAAGTGAACCGACGAATAGATAACAAGGTTGCAGTAATTGATAAACGTCACTTCTTTTTCCTCTTTAGGAGCATTTGATCATATTATGTTTTCTTTCATTAAGATACTTAAACATACTTCCATTAATTCATTATTATTGGCTACTTTGTTCGACTCCAAAAAGGGTAATGTTGATTATACCTTTGAGGCAGTATTTATTATATTGCAAATTAGCTATAGGAGAGCTTACAACACTATTATTATTCACGGAATATTCATATCACCAATTGTCATTCTGTTCTTTTAGTTTATATTTATTATAAGGAATGAGTTTTTTAACTGAAATAGAAAATATTTGAATTTTATTAGAAATGTGTATAGAGATAGTGAGTCTAGAATTACCCTACAGTGTGTATGATGACGTAGTCAAGATATACGAAAAGATTCCTACAACACCCCGTCTTTAAAAATATTGATGATGACAAAGATACAGATAACGAGCAAGAGCGTCTGCAACAAATATTGGCCTGCCTGCCTAGGTCATCCATAGTTGCTATTATTTTGCTACTAGTTAGTATTAATTTTGGTGTGGAGTTTCGACTGATTTGTAGCAGGTTTGGATATGTTTTGTGGATAGAAACATGCCACATGAATATTATTATGTCACATTACATGTTTGCGCATGAAATCAAAATAAGTAAAAATTATATATAATTAAATTATTATTGTTCATTTTTACAGGTTCGGACGATATTCACTCATGTTGACCTAAACAAACAAATCACAATATGAAGATTCACATTGATTATTCATAAAAACCTATACTTTACTTTTATGTATAATTTTACTCAAGACTTTATTTTAATAATATCGATATTATTTTCTTTCAAATAGTATAAATTTATATTCCTTTCGGTGGCATATATACTAAGGAAATTGACATCAAAGCTTGAAACTCCACAACAGTAGAGTGACTGTACCGGTTCTAAGACTTTTCTTTCATTTATAACTTTCTTTAATCTTTTGACTTTTTTTAGTCGTATTATGTATAGTAATAAGGCAAAGATAAATGAAGGAGAAAATTAAATGATGTGTTGGCAGCCAAAAAAACATGCGATTCGGTCCTTTCAACGCCAAAAATGAGCGACTTGTAAGTGTATCATTAAATTGGTCAAGTTCCTGTATACAAACAGTACGACAAAAAATACAGAACCTACACAGCAGTATGGTTCCCTACAATGACATTATTACTTAATTCTTAACATCATTTGGCCATAGTTCCACAAAATACAGCAACAAGAAATATGGCATACAAACGTCAACCCTCTGTGGCAATTAGTGAGAGCAAGCACAATGAGCACATGTGCAGGTGCCAGACATAAGTACTGTAGGTAAAACTACGTGCTACTCCTTCCATCATACTACTTAGAAAAACTATTATAGTCCAACATAGGTTCAAGAGAAAGGCTATTAGAAACTTCAGAGATCATGATCAAAATAAATATTGTGGTTCATGTACTGGAGGCACTGACCTCCTATTTATATAGGTAGCACTAAAATTATAAGAGCAGAAAGGAATAGAGGAAAGAATAAACTTTCACTACACAGCAGTGGCTGGATAGCTCATCCAATCAGTTTAATTAGGTGAATATGACAAGCATTTATTCTGAATAAAAGCTACTGTATCCAACCTACAGATATCAAGTTGGCGCTAGTGGTTCTTTTAGCACTTACAACTACTACGGCATTCAATTTAGTCAGGACAGAAAATTGCACCAACCTCAGGGTCCAGCTCAATTGCAACACCTAATGCTTCCAGCACATCAGCGCTTCCACAGGCGGATGAACTTGACCTATTCCCTTGCTGCCATTGAATCCCACAAATTTTTTCAGCTCCAGATTTTTACACTTGTTAAGGAAACCAAAAAACTTATGCATTGAATCTGAGAATAAAAGAAGAAGTATCAATCAACCTTGGCAACTTTTGCACCACAAGCAGCAGTAAGTATTGAAGCACCTGTTGAGATATTCACTGTGTTTGCACCGTCTCCTCCGGTACCAACTATATCAACCGCATCACCTAATCCTTCCACTTGTCTACAATGCCGTATCATTGCCCTTGCCAATCCCACCACCTAACCATCGCCATTAACACATTACACTATATATCAAATAATCCATGGTTAATGTGCAGAGGGGAGCCTTGGCGTAACTAGTAAAATTGCTCCCATGTGACTAGGAGATCATGGGTTCAAGCCGCGAAAATAGCCTCTTACAGAAATGCAAGGTAAGGTTGCGTACAATATACTTTAGTGGTCCAGTCCTTCCTTGGATCCGCGCATAGCGGGAGCTTAGTACACCGGATCCATGGTCAATGTCCAGGTTATGCTTTTAAATGGAATCAGTGAAAGCAAATGCACTGAAGAACAGTGCAGTCTTCATGTAATCAAAGTCATGTTTCAAGAGTGTACTTAAACGTTTAACGTCTATGGCTAAATGTGAGTAATTAAGATTGGCACTTACTTCTTCAAAGGTTTCTCCTTTAGCTCGCAAAAGAACAAGAAATGCACTAATTAAAGCTTCATCAACTCCATTCAACAAGTAATCAAGAGAATCTTCTGATTCAGATTCCGTCAAGTCTTTCCCGCTAATTAAAGCCTCGATCAGCTGAAGCATTCAAAAGAAATCATGGACATAAAAACCCTTCAGAACCATAATCAAACTATGAAAGATTTTACCAAGAAAAAGGTCAAATTTACCTCACTGAACGAGGAAATGGAGGAATGGTTATAGGAATTGGTCAAGGCAGAGAGATGAGTAGAAAACTTGAAATGAGTGGTCTTGATATTAGTATTTTTAAATAGCAAATTGGTAGTGACCAGTTTGTAGAGATAATGATTTGCAGAGGTAAGAAGAAGAAGGAATACGGCACTGTAACAGAGCCCTTATAAGAAGCAGAAAGCTCTTTCAGGCGTGGTAATAGCCTGTTTGGCCAAGATGGAAAATAAGTATATTTTTCTAAAAGTATTTTTTTTTAAAATATTTTTAGTGAGAAATAGTGTGACTAATTAATTTAAAAAATATCTTTAAGCAGTAATTAGTATTTAATAAAAATTTTAAAAAATATTAGTGTATTTTTCTCAAAAAAATACTTCTGGAAAGAAGTTTTTAAAATTGCTTTCACTTTTACTCAAAAAATATTTTTTTTCTCCTTTTAAAATTTGACCAAACACTTTTAAATTCGATGAAAGTATTTTTTATTTTTAAAACAAAAGGTACTTGGATAAACATGGCCAAAGCAGACTATAAATGTTGGGATGTGAAATCCTTACTCAAGTACAAAGGGTCTAAAGGAATATAAATCATATGCAATTAATGCTGGGGTATGAGGAACTGGGAAACTGGGAACTACTTTTGCTTCTTTTTGGCGTTTCTGAATGCATTTTACTACTCAATAAATTCTACAATTCTCCAAATCTCTCCGCATTAAAAAAATAATTAGCAATTCTCCTATTTATAATGGTACTACTAAACTTACCTTAACTAAAAACTAGAAACCTATTCAAAAACTATTTTCAATATAAATTTTAACTAGATATAAATTAAATAAATTAGTAAAATTTAAATCTTAAACAAATTAGATTTTCTACTATAATTTTAAATTAATTTTCCAATAATTTGCTTTTATATTTTTGTCATGTTTTTGTTTTTATTTTTATTTTTATTTTTATTTTTTACCGGTCGAATTATGATAATTGCCAAGTGGCCTGCTTCATAACTCATAAGTTTGGGTCTGCGTCCAGAAAAGCTGACGTAAGAGTTTGTTTTGTCTTCTCCCCGATTTTTTGTATGATTACTTTTGAATAAAAGATTCAATTGAGGGTGTAATCATTTCGTACTAAAACAATTTCATTTTCAAGAATAAGTCCTAAAATTTCTAATTAAGGACGAAAAATACTCACCACGTACCATACTTTGGTGGTTGACATAGGGGTACCAATGCGGTTACGTAGTCTAAAAGAAAATCTAAACAATCTTTTCACTTCAACTTCACCGCCTAGAATAATTGTTAATGTTTTACCAAATATAAGTCGCTCGCCCCACTCTATATGAAGCTTGTTGACTAGTTATGGAATTGAAAATGCTACATTTAACTTGTAAATTGTAGTATTAGTGATGGCATAAAAATTTTTAAAATATCATTCAAAGCTAATGTAATATTTTCTTCGATCCATAATAATTGATCTTTCGGTCTTTGACACAACCCTTAATCCTGTTTATAATAAATGATCTTTCGGTTTTTGACACAACCCTTAAGAATATACTAACTCCTAGAAAAAAAATAAGTATTTTGACTAAATTATCCATAATTAAAATTTACATATTGTTAACTTGACACCTTGAGATTTATAAATAAGGATAAATTTTGTAAAAACAAAACTAATTCCTTCTTGATTATATAAAAATCACTTATTTGGGATCAAACTAAAAAATAAAAGAAAGTCACTTATTATGGGACAGAGAAAGTAAAAAAAATAAAATTATCACGTTAAATTTTGAATGTTGAATAAGTTCATTTGAATTATTGGAAATATAAAGGTCTTATAAAGAAAATAAGTACTTAGTTGCAATAAATTGAGGCGGAAAAATAAATAGCACTAATATAAGAACAAAAGGTTTATAATATTTAGCTGCAACATCTTGTACTGTAACTTGAAGAATCAAGCGTAACCTGTTGTCTCTGTATGTGTGCGTACATAACATACACGGCCGGCTCTAATGCACAAGCCACGAAGGCAAGTGCCTTAGCCCCCAATTCTTGAGGGGCCCATATTTCAGTAATAGTTATTGATTGCAGGAATTTGACGTACGAGAAGTGTTACACCAATAGTTAGTCAGATTTAATATTTATTTTTTTAATTAATGTACATAAATTATGCATCATATTAATATTGGGCTTTAGGCCACAAAATATATCAAACCGCCCGATAACATACAATCAAATTCTTCATTCTTGAGCCAAAATTGAAAAATTAGGTACTCACCAAAAATTTAAGGAGTACTACAAAAAAGAGAAAAGGAGAAATTAAGTTTCAAAATCAATAAATATCAATTGACGTTCCTCTTTTCTAGCACAGCATAGCAATCCTTCAACGGTAACATTGACATGAGTTGCTTTGTATGTTCTTCTGCTAAGCACATTTGAGCCGCTCATTTTGGATCAATCAAACACAAAACGTCATTGTTTTTCCTACAGTCCAAGTTTGGTGGAGAGCTTCCAGACGGCGATACAACTCCAGAATCCTACATTTTATCAGAGCTAAGTTAGTTTCTAGAATTAACTATTGTTTCACGTATTTAACTTATAGTACCTGACATCATTATTGAAATTTTTATACTATCAATATAATTTAATTTATTATCGAAAAGTTACGTTGCATTATTTTTTAGGTTACTAATTTTACTTGTCATAAATGGTTAGCTATAATAACTTTTAAATAACCTGATATAAGTTACTAACTTTTAATTAACGCTTGTTAACTGTCTCCAATGGTACTAATTAAAAGCTATGTATCAATGAATCCATACCTGTTAGTACATCCATTAACGACCAAGTTCTTCTATGCGAAGCTGAGTGGACTGCATATAAGATGTTCAATATGGTTAAGCACATGATGCAAAATTACAAGTAAATAAAGAAAATTTGGGATGTGCTTAGTTTTGGCAGAAAATATTTTCTCCCAAAATTAGTTTACCAGATGAAACGACTTTCCTCTGTTTGGTTATTTGGAACCATAAATATTTTTCTTCTATAAAATATATTTCCCATTGAAAGGGGAAAGTTGCTTATGGTTCAAATTAATCCTTTTCCTCTACTACTAATAACGCTTACTTCATCATATCAACTTACTGCAATTTAGATACAGTCAATTATTAATACTAACGTTACCAACGTTAATCACGTAGTCTATCCTCCACCCTGTACTATTACAATATGTCCTTTTAAATTCAACCAAACATTGGAGATCTACTTCGTCCGTCATAAATTAGGAGATGTTTGATTATGTATAGTTTAAAACAAGTCATAAAAATTTTATGTAACTATAAATTATTTTATTAAGAATAAAATATTAAGTTTAAAGTTAAATTATTTCTGAATAAAGAAATATGACATTCTTTTCATAACAAATTAGAAAGAAAAGTATGGAACATTAAGTAAGACATAAAGAGTAATTAATAAAATGAGTTATCAATTTAAAGTTCTTTACACGAAATATATCTTGGATGAAAGCCATTTACTTATACTAAAAAACAACAACTCACAATAGACCATCGGCTCAAGGAACCTACTTATGCTACCAAAAACAGCCATAAATATGACAGTAAATTAAAAGGAAAAGAGTAGGTGTGCAAATTCCTTTTTATTTTTAAATGAATTTGGTTTGTGAGAGTTTTGAATGAGTATTACCTGAATCACAACTGGAAGTAGAATTCCAAGTTCCACACATACACAAACTGCTAAAATCCTTAAAATCATAGCCACAAGATCCACCTGTTGCTTCACAAGCTTTACAAAAAGAGTCACCTTCTTCAACTGAGTATTTCACTCTTATCCCATAAGACCAACCATGAGGCCCATCTACTCTCAGTGGAGCTAAGCTATACGCACTACTATACCCTTGACAACCAAGTTTAGTCAAATTAATAGCTTTAATAGCTTCAAATGAAACTGAACAGCATTCAGGTGGGCCTGATCCATATACTGATGAGCCCACTTTTCTAGGCCCAATTATATTCCAGGCCGGACACCCATAATACTCCTCACAACCCATCCCGGAAACATTCCTACACGGCAAATGCTTCCCCGGAAAACCTTGGAACAGCGGCGATTCCGCCGTGCAACCTAGTAGCATAAACACATTGTCCTCCGTAGGGTTTAAGTACGGCTCACGCCACCGCTCTACGACGAATCCGTTGCCGCGGTTACCGAAGACGATGGAGGAGCAAGTTGACATGTGAGGATCATCTAAAGTGAGGGATTCGTAAGCGTAATCGATGTCCAAAACGCGATAGGATCCGGAGCTAATGTGAAGCATGAGAACGTCGTTGATACAAAATAGGAGGTCCCTGTAGCCTGAGTGGCCGCAGCCGGATTGAATTGCGAATGGGTAATCGACTGTTAAGTTTCCACAGTATGATCTGCATGTATGTGGTGCTTGGCCGTAGCTATGAACTGATTTTAGGAGCGCTAGTGTTTGAAATATAATGAAAATAAAAGCTGAGAGAAAATGAGCCATTGTTGAGTGAAGAGCAATGAGCCTGAATGGGAAAGAAAGACTTGTGTATTCAAATATACAATATATTTTTTTTCTTAATTTTTTTTTATTTGAAAAAGAAAAAGTTGATAGATACTTTGCTTGGGATGATAAGAAAATGGTGATATTATTAGGGGTAAATTAGAGTGCATAATTTAAGGGGGTGGGACTTTATTCACATGATGGGTTGGAGAATCTGAGTTGAATATGTTAATATGTGGTTTTATGCTACTTTTCCAGCTTTTATCTTTTTGGGAGGGCATTCTGGTTTCTTTAAGAAGATTTGGCTGACTTTTTAGCTTTTCTGCTTGCTTTAACTTGCTTTTAGGCACTGCAGACTAGTAGAAATTTTGAAGATATGATGTTTGTTGGATTGCTTTATGGTTAAGTTTAACTCAGACTAGAATCATAGTAGGCGTTTGGACATAGATTTGATTGAAACTTGAAAAAGAAATTTTTGAAGTTATGTTGCAAAATAATTTTTGAAAGTTGAAGTTGTGTTTGGATATGCATTTTATTTGAAGAAAAGCTAAAGTTTTATAAGTGGAAGAAAAATTTTAACCTAAAAACTGCCATAAAATATTGAAAATTTTTAAATTTTTCCCCAAAATATGATCAAATTTCATAAACAAATTATATTTTCAAAAAAAAATGAAAAAATAAAGCCAAAATCTATAATCAAACTGAAGCATAGTGATGGTAAGCAGCCCCGAGCTTTAATACAGGTTGGGCCAATTGAACATGAATATGACTTTGACGTTAATTGAATGGAAGTTCTTTCAACCCTTATGGCTGTGTTAAATACACTTTACCATTGACTGTTCTAAGATGGTTGAAACCAATTCATATTTAACCAGAGATTTCGATTGAGTTTAAACTTGACATATGAAAGAACTTCTTATGGAAATTACTTTCACCTTTAGTAAATTCTATGCAATATAAATTTGCATTAATCGAAGAATGAGTTTCAAACTGAATGGTATAGGTGTAAATAGATAATGGTTATTGTAAATGGCAAAAGTACAATGGCCATTTTGGTTGTTACACTCCTCACCTTCCTTTGTTTCGTTATTTAATTTATTGTATTACCTAAAAATTTAAACTTTATATCTTAAACTACCCGCGCTTGCGCGGTCGTTAAAGATAAGACGAAGCAAATAAATAAAAAGAATAAATCTGCCGCAATCAGATTGGTCTAATGAGTTCTTGTTTCTGCATTTCTTTTTTAAAATTGGAATTTTCTACTCGAATTTTTTTAATATAGAGTTACAATGTTGTAATATACTTAAAATATTTCTTCTTTGGTGAGATTGGAGCCTCTTAAAAATTAAAATGAAGATAGTATATTCATTTATCATTAGTGAGGTTGGAGCTACAAACTCTTTTTCTTCTTATTTTTCTTTTCCAAATGATTTTGCTGGGAAGAGACTTTATATAAAAGAAACTTAAAAACTTTCCTTAGATAGTAAAATAGTTTATGATATCTTAGAGAGTGAGAATAAAAATTAAGCAATAATAACTATCTACATCCAAATGTTATTGCATGCCCACAACATTTTACCAGTTTATTGGATGAGTATTTGGAATAAAAAATTGAAGTGGAATCAAAACTTAATACTATTTCATAGTATAGTTTTCAAAAATGTTCAAAAAATAGTATTGATATAAAAAGTACCATTAAGTCCTATAATTGCATACAAATAATCGCAGAGTTACAATAATTGGCCGCAGTAAATTTATTTATAAAAGTAAAAAGATATGAAGGTCTGTACATTTCTTTCCATTTCTTTATGCTAATAAAAGTTGCACAATATATTTTCATTCAAGCACTTATTAAAATTCATAGTTTAATGCCGCTACAAATATATAAAATTAACAGAGTACAATAAACAAAAACGAACTACAATAATGACCATGTTGAAGGCCATTCGCAGAGATTCTCGCGAGTTAATTTCCTTTTCCGACCTCTTTACTACATATATAGTTTTTCTATTAAATAAATAAAAGTTACTGAAAGTGAAATTGGCAGTTAAAAAAGACTGCCAACTATTTAAATTTTTCAAAAAATATAAAAGAAGAAACATGAGAAATATTGAACTACCTTCTCGTTAATTATCTGATTTAATTGGAATACGAAAAGAAACCAAATAATAAGAATATGAAAAATAATAAACGAATTAAAGAGAATAAATGGTTAGAAATTTGAAAAAAAACGTCATTAAATAGTTACACATAATATATTATATATCAGCATAAAATGCAAACATGCAGAGCAATCACATTTTTGGAATAAAAAAAGACTAACAGATAGAAACTATAGTCAGATATATCCAAAGATCACAAATAAAACAGCAAAAGCACATTTTAATTTGACATCAAATTACCCCCTTATGGTCTATACTTTATAGTAAAGCAAGCTTATTCATTGCATAATATGCTTGAACTCACTTGACAATTAAATAAACTGCATATGAGCGTTACAAGGTAGAAGACGAACCTGAACATGCATTAGTGATGCCAGTTGTGGGACACTATTTAGTTCAATAAACCCTCTCCCCAGAAAATATGCAAAGCCTCAATACTGTGCAAGTAAGAATTTAAATAATTACCAAACTAATATTAAGTGATTATCAAACTAATATATTATTCAATTATAATAAGAAGAAGTTACCAGTTGAAAGCACATCTAGAGAGAAAAAGAGGGGCAAGTTTGGTGCGGAGATTTTTAGTGCATTGGCTACTGAAGGAGCCCACGTTCTTCTATGTTTTATATGTACGTCATTGCATAAATTGATCACCAAATTAATGATATACACTTTTAGGCAAGAAATGGGAGAGAAAGAAGAGTAACGGATGGAGGTGTAATTAAGAAGTGAATTTTGGATTTTCCATTGTAGCACATAACATAAGTGTGACAAAAAGATAAGTGTGATTCTTGGCCAAAAAGACATGCCACATTACTTTTTTCCTACGATACCATTTTTAGTACAACAAAGTTATAATAGTGCCATTATCCTTATCAAATTCTCATTCCCACTTCTCATATTTCTAACAACTAATTTGTTTTAATTTCGGTAAAATGGTGTACTTGTTCCATTTCTTAATTTGCACTAATTGTGTCATTTATTTGCATAAATTTATATTTTACATGTATACATTATCTTTTTCACATACATACAAGTATAAAATATAAGGACATGATGATCGACCCGATTGGCTCTCGTTCTGGTTTGGCGGAAAGGTGAAAAGCACTAAATCTTTCTTCCTGGTTGGTGTACGGTTACTTTTAGTATTGACGAAATTATACATATTCGTGAAGCTCATGTACGTATTGCTGAATTAGAACCAAATATAAAAATTATGAACAAAAACACTCTTCCCGTGACAGAGAGCCCTACGAGAAGAGGATTTATCCAGCTCCTACTAGCACCTAAATCACAATCCTCAAGTCATAAAAAGAACATGAAAATTCAAAGTATTGCAATTTTTTTTTGTTTAATATTTCTCATAAGCATTTCACCCAAAAAAAAAAAAAGAAGAAGAAAATTTTCATGTTTACTTATGAATTCATAAAGAATTTCATAATGTACAACTATTAAAATAATAACATATTCTACAACATAAACATAATAAATGTATTAAAAAAACCCTAAAATACAGCGAAGAGCCTAAAAAAGGAATCTAATTCTGAAACATATCCATAATTAGTCCCTAGAAATTCTCAATTTTGTTAATTATAGATTACTACAATAAATGCTTTAGGTTACATGATAACACTATCCCATAACCATGATGCATCCTCCATAAAAGTAAGTTGCATCCTCCGTTAAAATAGGTTCTCCGATCCATCTTCAGATTCTTTGTTATTTCAATTTCATTCTCCATTTTGGTATACTTACCAGGAATATTTTCCTCTAGACAATTCATCACCGTTGGCATCATTTTAATCAGAGAAAGCCAATCTTCAAGAAATTAAATATGATAAATTATTATGTTTAACAATTATACATTATATAATATATAATATACAATATGCAATAGTACATATATATATATATATATATATATATGTATACACACACACCATATATTATATGTAATTATACAATATACAAACATTAATAACACTTTAAAATCCAACATAGAATACTTTTATTAGTCTACCTTTAATTTCTATTGAACTATATACACATATATAAACATCTAATATCCTGTATGTGATATATAATATATCGTATATTACTAAATATTAATGCATAATATATAGTAATTGTATGGAAAAGTCAAATTGGGTGATAAGAAAGGTACTATAATAGAGTATGAAGATAGATATGAGAATTTTGTAGGGGTGGACGAAGGACGGTGAAATATGGTTTTCTATGCGTTCGGGGACATCTTATCTTATATGTATGTCCAAGGGAGGAAAGAGGCTAGGAACATTAGGATATACATGAATTTTAGATGAGAGAGAATCTCAAGAGAGAGATTTTAGGGATATGAAAAGTTTTAAATTTTAAAGTAAATTGTATTTTATATAATTTTCTAAAAGTAATTGTAACTTTCTCAACAAAAAAAAAAATACTGATGGACCGGCCCGCCATAGGGATTTAGGGCTCGGTCTGAGACAACTCCTTAGGAGGCCCAAATCAAAGGTCCGGGTCTCTACCCGATCCGACCCATTTCCGGGTATTCACCTCCATAGGTGCGAATGGAGCCGCTAGACTCGAATGTTCAACTCAACTCGGCTTCATTCATTTGCAGCATTGGCGTGACTGTAACCATTGCCGATCTTTCGAGGCTGAGCTTGTGTTACAAAGAGATCCTTCTCAGTTATCGTCGTTACTTATGGAATCCTCAGAAAAGACTGAAGAAGAAAAGGTGGTTAATGTGAGTCATCTCTCCTATACATGAATTGGTTTCTGATTACCTTTAACTTAGTTATTAGCTGAGTTTTTTCCTTGCTGTTCTTCCCGTGTTTGTCTTTTTTTTTTGTTGGAATTCTTCAATTGCTTGAATTCCCCACTCCAGATATCTACTTCTCAAGTTTCCTCAATTAGGATCTTGAAAAGATTTGGTTGTTTAATTTGGATTTTTGAATGATCTGTTTTACGTTCTAATCTTTATTTCATTGAAGAGTTTTCCTATACTGTGGTCCAGCTAACTACTTTATGAATGTCTTCCTTGTTATTCCTATCCACTGCCAATAGTGTTTCGTGATTATTCTTTTTAAATTAATCTGAAGGGTTTATTTCCTTATAACTTTGCGTGTGTGCAAAGTATAGCTGGTTCCTAAATCCGGATTAAGGAGAAGCATTAGTGTAGGTTGGGGCCAGGGTACAAATGGACTTATATGAAATATTTACTTATAAGTCTTTATTTCTTATTATTTTACTGTATTTGACTTATCTCAGAATTTTGCTTAGCAAGCTAATCTGTTTGGCTTTTGTTTTCAGAGGCCTCAGAAAATGGCAGGAACTGTAAATTGGGGCACTGCTACTGTAGTTGGGGTATTTGCTGGCTTGTTGTATGGAGGTAGCAAGGAGGCTGCTGCTTCTGTTGTTAGTATCTCTTCACACTGTAACTATTATATTGCACTTACTACTGATTTCCCATAGTCGCATTTTGACATAGGAAGATAAATTGGGGAAAGGAAATGCTAATTGTGAAGCTTTGGACAGTAGTAAAATTAGGTTTGTCTAAATAGTAAATGGGATTTCAAACTACTTGTTAAGGAGGTCAGATAAAATTTTGAGATTTGAAAAAAAAAAAAAAACTTTTTGCTTTCTTAAATCAGCCAGAACTTTATGGCCTTGTTAACCTTTTATACGTATTATCTTCTATAATAGAGCCTGTATAATGTGTATGCCCCTCTGAAGAAAATTTGATTTCCTGCCCCTTTTGTTCCAGAGGTCTGGAGGAAAGCTGCAACTAATAAATAGGATTTTCCTAGTCCTCCCTTCCCAAAAAGAAGAACGTGATCTTTTCTTTCTGCATGGGTGGTTCCTCTAGTGTTCATGGGTCTTTCTTCTCTTTTAACAGAGCAAGGATGCGGAGGTGATGTTAAAGCTTGGGAGCACACCAGATAAGCGTGAACAATATCGGCTCATGAGAGATGCTATGGAAAAAAGATTTATACGAGTCACTCGTGGCTCAATAGTTGGCGGAATACGGCTTGGAATGTTTACTGCAGCTTTCTATGGATTACAGAATCTGCTTGCTGAAAAGCGTGGGGTGCATGATGTTTATAATGTTGTTGGAGCTGGTTCTGCTACAGCGGCAACATTTGGTCTAATTAGTAAGTGGCAAGTTTTGGGTCATCAAACCTTTTTTAGAATATCTCCTCCCCCACTCACTTTATTTTTATGGTTCCAGTGCCAGGATCACTCCATTGGCGTGCGAGAAATGTGATGTTAGGTTCTGCTTTGGGTGCTGCAGTTTGCTTCCCTCTTGGTAATAGAATGACCTGCTTATTAATTTCGATCTATTCAATTGCTCTTTTTTACTCAAAATTCTTAACCTGATAGTATTGCTGATGCTACTAAAACTTAAAAACTTTGTAACTTCAGTTAATTATAGATGATTGAACTTATCATCTCTGCTTAGGCAGCCTGGTTTACATTTTGAAATTATGAGGATTTCGTACATCTTATTTATTCCTTAAGCATGAAGAATCCTGTGAAGTAGGAACCAGCTTTTGGGTGGGCTATGCTGTTCCTATGTTAAATGAGAACTTGCAGATTTACTAAAACAAACTTGTTCTATTAGGGTGGCTTCATTTGAAGCTTGTAGAGAAAGCCAATGAAGGGTCTGGGACAACAGATGGCAATGAAGTGAAAGGTGGTGTAGGTGCTGCAATTGAGCGACTTGAAGAGCACTTGAACAAATAGGTTTGGGTGATGTTAAATCCACAAGCACCGAATTCTGATCTTATGTTGACCCATAAGATGGTGATATTAGCAAAAGGGGTTAAAACTGGACGCAATATGGAAATAAAAGAGGTTTAGAGCAGACACCTGTATTGTTTGTTCCTTCTTAATCCACTTTCTTCCTGTCAGGAGCTGTAAAAGCTTGCTATCTTGGCCGTCGTGTTTTCTGTTGGAGTGGAATCTTTTTTGTATTGCATTATAGGATTGTTTTGATTGTTGCAGTCTTCATAAATACATGAAAAGAGTGTGGGTCGATTTTTTGATGTTTCAAAATAACCAAAAGCATGCAAAGGATGTAGTGCTTTGTCAGGATCATCTCTGATCTCCCCCTTAACTTGCCGATATTATGACAGAAATATCGGCATTAATTGAGTAATTCTTTTGTTGAGGTTTAAGGTATGTTAAGTTTTGTTTTGGTCATTATTGTTGTAGCTCCAGCCGGAAGGACTCTTGTGTTTTCATGTTTATGTAATAGAATCCTAGTAAGACAAAGAAATGACTTTGTAACTGTATATTACAAATTGTAACAGGTTGTCTCTTACTCTTACCAGTAATACTAGTATTATTTTTGTATTTCTCTTGTTCCTGGTTCGTTAGTATTATATGTTGTGCCATTTGCTCCTACTGCATTGTTGTTGTTACTGTTTGTTACTCTATTTTCACTATTCGTTGATCTAAGGGTCTATTGAAAAAAGCTTCTCTACCTTTCCAAGGTAGGGGTAAGGTCAGCATATACATTACCCTCCTCACTTGTAGAATTGCACTTAATTTTTTATTGTTGTAAGGCTGCGTACAATAAATCCTTATGGTCTAGCCCTTCCCTGAACCCTGTGCATAGCTGAAGCTTAATGCACCTGGCTGCCTTTATTGTTGTTGTTTTAAGATACGCCTAATTTACCAATTTGGTACACAACTCAGTTTAGTTGTTTCACTATAACCAGATGTTGATTCAAATTACGAACTAACCTTCCAGCCATATGGGTCTGAAAGAAACATGAGACATTTTTACAACTCAAAAATCCAACTCTTTACATTTCAAAAACTGTTGGGCAATCCCCATTAAATTCAACATAATGACGCCCAAGACCACTAAACTCCTTTTGAAAAAGCAGCACATTACATTGTAATGAAGTTACCTATCCTGTGAAGTAACTCAATCTCCTTTTAAAAAATAATAAATTATATTGTAAGGACTCAAACTCCCTTAAAAAAAATACATTACATAATTATGAAGTTCTCTTTCCTGCGAGGTAACTCGTTCTTCTCAACAAAAACTTGGGCCAGTAATGACATTTCTTCCTATCATCTGTATGCCAAATTACCATAAAAATGATGCCACCTACTTTTCCTAAGGACACCAGTTCGTGTTCACAATGGACACTAAAGTGTTTTCTATGGAGATGTAGCTCCGAGCGGGTGAGCAAGGACGCAGAAGGCCTCCCATGCCAAAATTGTTACCTCAATTGCTTGAGTGAGGGGCAGCACCATTCAGATTCAGTCCTGGTACACATTATGACTTCTCATTCCCTGCAGAATAATGGCATACCGGAATTTAGTTATTATGTTCATTAAGGAAAGAACTAACAAAGAGAATAAAAGAAATTAGTAATACAACTTACTCTCAACATCATCAGACAAAGTATTTTGGGGTGCCGCCTTGATCATCCTTTTTAATGATTCAGCTGTACAAAAATTACCCAACTTAACAATAGCAAGCAAAAATATACAGTGCTTACTAAAGCTACTAAATAAGTTCTGATAATTTAGATGCTACAAACTAAAACCTAAACCCCAAGCTACAGATATACTTGAGCATGGACGTGAATTTTTCTTTCGAGCATCAAAGCTCATAAGGCCCCCAAGGGTATTGAATGGTAGGTAGTGGGTATTTGGTGAACTGGTTGAACTGCACACCAGCTCGCTCAGACACCACCTTTATTAGGGGGGGAAATGAAAAGGTATGATTAGGTAGCAGTACTAGTTTCAGGTGCTGCCACCAGCAAACACAATCCCTCCCTGCCTGGCCATCCCCACCCCATGCCCCACCCCAAAGAAAAAAAAAGAGAATAGGATAACATTTTATTTTCTTTTGATAAATAGAGGAGAAGGATAAGAATTGGGAGATATATATTCAGTTACACAAGCCCATCAATAATATCATTTACTTATAAACCAATAGGAAGTCTACCCAGGGCATAATTGAACTTTGCACACTTTCGGCCTTCATCTGCCCATGAATTTACTTCTTCCAAACTTGAAATCAATATGGACAATACTATTATGTGCTATCTCAATCTTGATAAGAAATTTTTAAGAACTGTATCACATGTCAAACTTCATCTAAATACTTCCATCTATCTATGATACAATTGTCTTTCGTCTCAAAACGTGGACTATCACCTAAGGCAGTGAGTCGGAAGCGCAAAGCACAAGTTGGGAAAGTTGGTAAAGAACCCAAAATCTTCATTGATTATACTTTATTTCTATCTAGCAGTTAAAATCTAGTACTAAGTTTGTTAATTAATTTTGTACAGGCAACCATGGAAAATGTCCTCAGGGCATATCATTGCTAAAGGACTTACCTTTAAATTTCCTTTTCTTCTTTGCTCTCCTCCTTTTTCTCTCTGCTTGTGTCAACTCTGTTTCTTCTTTAACATCTCCTTTGCCAGAAAATACTTCCTCGGGAGCCAGCATAGCTGCATCAGAGACTGCCACAGGTGCAATCTACCATAGAACAATAATATGAGAAAATATACTTGAACAATGATGAATTTATACAAGTATGATAAGTTGACTCGAAAATAAGACTTCTGCAGGTCAGCTCACCTCTTCCATTGCAAGTGCTGGCACATTTGCTTGTACAGACATATCTTCTATGACCTAACCAATTTGAGTCATGGAGAAGCAACATGAGACAAACCGCGTACAGATTGGAAAAATCTAGCTGAATATACATTGTTATAGTCATACCGGTTTCGGAGTAAAGTGGAAATGAGACAAAGCATCCAACTTCAAGCACAGTTTCTTAAACAGCATAGTGGCCTGTTTTAAAATTCAAAATAAAGCATACTCAAAAAAGGTGCAATCGAGCATAGCAATTGAACCCCGATACATCTTTCCATTCCCTCCTCCACACGATACCCCTCAAAAGCTGTAAGAGAATTTTGCCCTCCCTTTGCATGCTGTAATTTGTTAAAAGTCTCAAAACCTATTAACAGCATTATCACTCTCTTATTCGTGCACAAAGAACCTAAGTTTACCCAACCATCGCATTTCATTAGATTGATCGTCATATTCAAAGCAGCAATAATATATTTCAGCTGAGCTTATCACTTATCACTTTATAAAATAATGCATCAAGTAGTCAGACATGGCGCATAAGGTAGGCCTGTAAGATGAGGTTAATAAAAGGGAATGATGACAAAGTAAAGAAGAAGAAGAACCTCCCCTCCTGTTATAAAGAAGAGAGCTGGTTTACAGGTGAACGATCAAACACACCTCTTTCTTCTGCTCATCTGAGAAGGATAATGCTGTTGATACAAGACCAGTTTTCTGGACATATTCCTCCTGCAAAAGTATGTATGAACAAAGTGGCAAAATAAGATAACAGAAATTTTCCTTTGGGAAGTTCACAAATAAAGCGTAAAGAGTACACATATCCACAGCAGCAGTTGCTGCCAATAAGTATCAATCTCCTTGAGTAGCATGTATCGAAGAGCACTAACCTCATAAATTTCAGCAAGGCCCTTTTTGCTTTTATTGTCATCCTGCATGTTCATAAATAAAAAAGAAACATCAAATTATAGCATCATTAGTTACAACTATCCACTTGAAATTAGTATAGAATCCTCTTGATTGGACACATGTGTACAAATATACAAACAGTAATTACCAATTCTTTTGTTTCTCTCGGTGCTCTGGATGGCAAGCTAGGAGGCTTCTGAATGTCATCAAACCGACCCTAGACATCACAAGCTGGGGTCAGTTGTTGTTTACTTTATATCATGCACACTCAAACGTTGCGTAGGGAAGAGAAGAAAAGGCAGGCATAAAACAATAGCAGAAGAACAAAGCACATCGTTATGATTATTAACGTCTGTAAGGAGTTTCTATAATTTAACTTTTACAAACAAAAAAGAAAAAGAATAAAAAGGTGCAACCTGTTCTCCTAAACTTCTATTTAACAGGTCAGTTTCCCACAAGAACAAATAAATTTGCTGCTTGCATTCTCAGCACTCAAACTTAATAAAACGTAGCAAATGCACCCTTTTGTTTAACTTGCTTAACATCGATGTTCAGATTCACAGTAAAATTTCTAAACTTCTTAGCCCTTACATTTAATTTGCTTAACATCTATGTTCAGATTCAGGATAAATTAATTCGAAAAACTTAATTTTTTCTTTTTTCTTCATGTCCTTTATTTTCTTCTCTTTTTCTTCTTTCTTTCTCCCTTTTCCAATTTTAAATGCTCGTTTTATTCTCTGCCACATCCCAATCAGAGCCCAGTTCACAGATGTGAGAGTGAATTTTGAAGGGAGAGGCGACTATAAGGTGAGAAAGAGTGGGAAATTGTCAGAAATAACAAAACAGCTAATTTGCTAGTTTGTCCTCAACTTTAGCAAATATGCTGATAACAATTAATGAAAAAGAACATTGCTACTCTTTCAAAAATTTAATGTGAAAATTGAGAAAAAAAAAGATTAAATTTCAATATAGGGACCTCAGCTATATTACTAGAATTGACATATCCTCCCATGTCAAAATGTTTCAAGCTGGCCCATGTCCTTTGACCAGGTTACCACTAAATCACACAATTTTCCTCTGGTACATACTAGATGAAGCTTTTGCTGCAGTCAAATTAAGCAAAATTTTCTTTTTCTAGGAGAAAATCGGAGAAGGAAAAAATTAAATAAAACTTCCTTAGAGTCAACAAACTAGAAATGGATTCATGAAGCAAATGTTAAGATGTGAAAGAAAATGGAATATCTATACTCATTTGACTTCTACTTTTCTTTTATTGGGATAAATTTATTGCTAACAATATCCTTTTATTAATGATCTCTTTTATTCTTTAATGAAAAGATACTGTCAACAATAATTTCACCTCAGCGGTCCAAAAAAAAAAAAGCGACTTAGATGTTTAGCAGTGTAGAGATAAAAGAAAAATATTCACCTCTACAATACGTTTCTGAATTAGTTCTTCAAGTGATGCAGTAACCTCTTCAGTAATTACAGGGGCAGGTCTCACATTGTGCTCGAAATCCAGATCAACTTCCAATGCACTATTCTTTGGCCTTCTTGCAGCAGTTACCTGCCAATAGAGATTGTTCAAACATACAGGACTGAAGATGCCATATGCGGTACATATAGCTAACATGTTAACGAAATAGTGATTAAGGGAACTAGAAAGGAAGAGGGAACAATTAGAAAGGAAAAGATTTATGAAGAACGTAATGTAGTGTCTACAATAAGAGAAAAGAATATTGTGAAATTAACACGAGTATGGGTATGATCGAGTTCAATTTCATCTTGGGTCTGAGCTTGTGTATTAGTAAATGGGTTTTTCTTCCAAGAGCATTTTTTTAAAAAGGTAAGGAATTGTGAAAGAGAGATCTTACTTCTCCTTGCATAGTCCAGGCCTTCTCTTCCAAGTTTGCTTTCTCCATTTCCTCAATTGTAGATCGGAGTTTTACAAGCTCTTTTTCATGGGTAGAAAGGCTTTGCTTCTTCTATAACAGAAGAAGAATATATGTTAGACGGAGGAAACGTGTTAGATATTGAAATGACTTGAAGCTTATAGATCACTTACTCAGAGTCTCAGACATCTTCATAAACTTTACAACTGAAAGGACAAAGAGTACACTACCTGATTGTCATCATTATCATCACTCATGTCATCATTCATTCCCAGGCCATCTGATAGATCAGATGATGTGACATTTTTCTTCCGTCCAGTACCCTTTTTTGAACCAAAGAAGTCCTCATATCTGTGTATCATCGAGAAAAAAAATGAGCAAATTAGAAGTGTGTCAATGTTGAGGTAACAAAGTTTAAAACCTCACTGAATTGTATAATGTGATTGACATTCTGAATAGAGGGATGAAAAATAGTAAAAGACAACTGACACAGGACAAGTGCGTGTGTCTTACTATTAAGCTAAGAACAGCAAATATGGAATGTGATTCTGCAAGGTTTGAGCCCATATTGGAGAATTAGTACTTGGAGATACTTAACTAACATTTTGAGACTTAGTTAAATAGTTGTACCATCCATAACAGCTGTTTAGCACGGGCAGTGAAATATAGAGGGAGAAAGAAAGCACAGGCTCCTCTACTATTTTATCAAACCGGAGAGCATCATCATCCAAAATCACTAATCTAAGACTGGTTAACTGTCACAATGACAAAGCATATAGATAACAATCGCCCAGGGAGGCAAAATGAGCACCCTACATCCACAAGGCAAATATTGAAGGACTACATAAAGACTTTCAGTAAAGCTTTATAAGGGAGCTTAATCACATAGTCTTATCCAGTCCGCCTCAGTTAAGGCAATATGGAAAATATCACTCAATCACCCTTCGCACCCAACTCTACTCTGCCTAATCGACATCAAATATACTACCTAATGGACAATAAGCACCTCGAGTCTTGAAATAACTAGAAGAGTTTAAGTGTCTTTTACTCTAATTGAGTACGACGTATTGCTTTGCTATCTCCTTGAAATCATTGAGCTAAGGCCAAACTACAAAGAGCCAATTCGGCAAATTCTTCTAGAGCTTTGGCAGCTAAACTTCATGCTTTATTTATCATAGGACACTAAAAAGATAAATAAGAACACAAAGACGGAGCACCTAGCACTTTCGGTTCCTCCATTTTCATCATCTTCATCATCGTCGAGGCCCATAAATCCAAGCTGCAAAAACAAGATAATGTTAAAACTGAATGCTTTACCCAAGAAGCACAAATCTCCACTCACCAATCTGCTTGAAATAATGATAATTTAAGCATAATATCTGAACCACCAAATGGTTAAACATAATCAACCTCTATTTTCAGAAATCAGCAAATTCTCACCTCGTCCTCTTCAGCTTCTTCATCTTCTTCATCCTCCTCCTCTTCGTCCTTGCTCCTTTTCCTCTTAGTCTTCTTCTTCAAGCCATACTCCCTTGCCTCATCAGCCTCCATATACTCTTCCAACTGGTTTACCTTGAAAAACTTATCTTCCAGTCCCCCTTTTACCCCTCCATTCTCCTCCTCCCCGTCTTCGCTCTTCTCACCATCATCACCCTCCTCCTCCTCATCATCATCCTCTTCTTCATCGTCATCATCAACATCATCCTCGTCGTCAAAATCATCCATAGCTACATCCTTAAAGTCCTCAGTTTCTCCTTCTTCTACTGCCAATTCCTCTTTGTCCCTCTTCTTTTCTTCAACTAAATTGAAAAGCTTTGAAATTTCTTCAGGTTTCTTCTCAAATTGTCTGATTTGGCGACGGAGAGAGGAAAGTAAGGGCTCAGATTGGAGATCAATTTGCTGCCATATTTGCTCAGCATCAAACCCATCCGTCAAGAGTTGAGCGAAAGGTGACTTCGGGGTGTAGGGCTTGAGAGAAGAGTATAGGTACTTGGAGGCTAATCGAGCTGCTTCAGAAAGGTCCGGTGATGCTGAGAGATAGAGAGGTGCCTCAGTGGATTTGAGCCGCCGGAGAGCCTTAACGCCGCCAGGATTTTGGCTGTTGTCCGCCGTGGTTGCCATGGCGGAGAATGACGGTGTTCTTGTGAAGTTTGTAGGGTTTAAGAAAGGCTTAAGGTTTTTCTTTATTTCAAATTTTTTAATTTTTATTTCTATAACTGGTCCGTAACCCGACCCGGATGAGGGTTTTTGCCCTTTAATTTGTGAGTGTTAATGGGGGTTAAAAGATGATGAACCTCCATCTTATTCTTTCATACTAAAATGTCCTCTCTTGAGCAAATTTTCCTTTTCTCAGTAAAATTTAAGATAATCCATTCAAATGTAGATTAAACAAACAAAACTGACAATAAATTGGTAAATTACTAGATTGTTTTCATATCCGTAAAGTGGTATTGCCAATTAATTATCTTTTCTTTCCTAGTTCTCTGCATTTTAACCTTTTCAACTAGATCATGGTTGTTTTCTTGCGGAGTGCAGATTAATGCAAATGAATTACATGATAAAAGTCGAAAGATAGAGAGTTAACCCAAATACCTATATTTTACCAATTTAATAAAGCTAAACTTTTGGCGGATAAAATCCGGAGTAACACATATTTCTACATCCGTAAGTCTTTTCTTTATAATTTTTAGAACGGAAAAAGGATCAAAATTGCCCTTGAATTGTGCAAAATGATCAAAATTTGCGTAAAGTAAATAGTTGGTGTAGAATCTATCATTCCCCTAACAAAAATCTACTTGATCTGTCGTCATTAACTAACAACAAAACTTTCTATCATATGAGCCTTTTATACTAGAAAAAATTGACAAGTTTGTTACAATTTCACAATGTAAAAGGTTTAGAGTCTAGACTAAAATTGCCCTTGATTTTTTGAAGAGTCATTGTTTCGGCAGAGTCGCCATTCTCTTCTTCAACATTCAACAACAAAGTTTATATCCTCAAGGCTCAAATTAAGCATCCTCAAGCCTCAAATCGCGTGAATGAAACTTAAACAACGATCAATTCCGACACTATCGGAACTCCACTGACTTCGTAAATCATCAATAGTGATGTCAAAGATCTACATCAATTTCTTGACGCTAACGCATACTCAGGTACACACAATCAAATCCTAAATCATGTTGCATGGGGTTATGGTGGTAGCGGGTGGTCTTCCAAAGAAAATAAAATGGTCATGAAGAAAGTGATAAAGGTGAATATGTGTGTGTGTGAGAGAGAGAGATCGTCTGAGTCAGATAATTTTGTATGGAATTTATGCATGCTCTTTTTGTGAATGTAGTGGAAGTGAGAAGTGGTGGTGGAATAATGGGTCTTCAAATTTGAACTCTATTGCAAAGTACAGGCATATTCCGACCATTTCGCGTTCTTTGAAGGTAAATTTGATACTTCTCTACTGTGAAAAAAAGCACAAGTTTTGAAAAGGTAATTTTGTTAGTCAATAAGGGATACGTTTATCAATTTGCACAACGACAAGAATAGATATGGAAATTTGGACGTTTCCCCTCCTAAGAAATCGTACCAATGCCAGCAAACGATTTTGACCAACAGTACAAGCAAGTGTTTTCAATGACAAGTCTCCAGAAATGTGAATTGCAAGTGATATAAAAAGTCAAAATCATGTCATCTAGTTTGACTTTTATTTGCAAAATCATTCCGCTCGAGGGAAGAGCTCAACTGTAATATGCACTCACATAAAGGACTCAAAGTTATATTTAAAGAAATCTTTTCTTTTTTGTCACATTTCGCCATATTTCGCATCTCTCTTTCTCGTGCCATGCTCAGGTGAGTGGATCTTCAAGGTCAGTTCTCTCTCCTACAATCTCTAATTTCAACTACTACCTCCGTCTACTTTCCTAATCGTTTAACTTGATTTCAGTTCTACCTTGTTCAACAACAGCAGCTGTATCACACAAAAATCTTTAAATTCTTATTCAATTAAAAAAAAATGAAAAGATCGTTTCTTTATATGCCCCAGTTTTAAAAGCAAATGATAAAATCCCAATTCGTTTAGGAAAGTGTTGAATTTGGATGAAAATGTTTATTTCCCCTGATTTATCTTGATGACTTTGCTAGGTGGATTTCGTTTATTTTGTTGTAAGCAGAGGAAAATTGGCAGAGGGGACAGAGAAGAAGTTATCTTTTGTGGTCACTTCTCCTTGTGATCCACTCGGCCATGAGGAGTGGAATGGTGAGGCTGCTGAACTGCAAAATATGAGGGCTGAAAATTGTGATAAATTGTTTATATTGAAAATTCTTATGAATCGGCAGAATATAAGAATAGTGAACTAATTTGAAAAGATATTGAAAGCTTTGGGATTAGTGGTGGTTCACTGAAATCGAACTTATGGGGATTGACGATTGTTCAGAGTTCCTTTGGGACATTAAAACCATGGGAGGGAGTTTGGATGGGTTGGAGCTGAGTTTATAAGAAGTTTGGATGAAAGTGATGTTAGGATATACTATTAATCATGTGGTTTGATTATAGTATTATGTTTTATTTATTGGAATAATTGTGTATTTATTTATTCAATTCAATGAAGTCTTAATTTAAATAGATCATTTGTTCATATGTGTGCCCTTTACTTATATAGTAGACGATTTAGTGTATGGAGCTTTAGCTCATGCGCGGAGATTAAATTGTCGGTTCTTATAAGTTATAAAGTTAATGTTCACAATCAAAGATGAAACTGGGCAAAGCATCTTGATGATTGTAGCATAAGATTAAATTATAATCTATCTTGATTATGGGAATGGTTCAGTTCCGACTTCTTATGCTAGTACATTTTTGTGTATTGAACGGACCAAGTAGAGATAAGTGTTTTTTGTACTGAATATATAAAACTACCTCTCTAGCTCATTGAATGTTCTTATACTCTTCATCTTGATATAATTGTTATGATCAATGTGCTTCGTTCGTTATTTTGATTTATTAAAAGGTACGACTCTACTACGAGTTAATGTATTCCTGGTAAATTGAATAATGGCAAAGTGCATTTGTGAAATAATAATTAGTTGATGGAATCCGTGTCTTGACCATTGAGATTGATGATACCCCTTTATGGATGCTTGAAAGTTTTCATGTGAAAACCCTGCAGGTGGATTTTGTATCCGTCACATGAAATAAGTTAAGCGGAAGTATAAAGGATTAAATTAGTCGATGAATTAAATTGTCAGTAATTTAATTTATCTGATTGGTATTTGTAATCTTAACACGGGGAGTTAAATAAGTTTTAATGAATGATTTCGAAATTAAACTGAGGAGTTCAATTACAGTTTTCTAGTGGAATAAATTGTAATTTATTGTGGTAGGATTAATTCATTTATATTCCGAACTAATACCACAATAGGAAGCCTCGTTATTAAATCTGTGGTCCCTACTGTGCCTGAATATTCTAGAACGAGGAAATTAAATAAGAAAATAATATCCTTGGTGGGTTAGGAGACTGCTACACATTTTTGGTGCGTAGTAGACTTGGCTACACGTTTTTGTAGGAATAAGACTCAAAAACGTTTTTGGTCTTCTAATCACTTTGAAAAACGTGAAAATAGAAGAAGAAGAAGAAAAAAACCCTAAAGGGAGCTTCTGAAGTTGGCCGAAATTCATACCAAAATACTACTTTTCTTGAACAAAAATACTTGCCACTCAAGTATCACGTTCGTAGAGATTCAGGATACACAGTAGAAGACCGTAGACCTGGATAGCGCGAATATTATTGAAGATTTGTGCAGTAATTTCAAGAGGTTAGTGTTTCTATCTCGTTAGTGATTATATTTATCTAGTTTACATGTAAGATTATTTGGTCTTGGGTGATTGCTTCCGTTGCGTTTATATGCCTATTTCTATCACTTCTGGTTCCTTCAGTTCAGCCAATCAAAGGTGTAAAGTAAAGTTGAGAAAGACATTTAACAAATCTATCAATTTGAGTTCTCCTCAACTACAGCTACAATAGATTGCCTCAATCCTAAAACAGACATTTAGATAATTGTTACCTCCATCTTCGGGTAAATCAGAGGTCCACAGTGTGAGGTTGTCTCTCAACAGCTGCATGATTAAGGTACTGTCCTTGTATGATTCTTCACTTAGACTGTCCAACTCCGCTATTGCCTCATCAAAAGCTTGTTTAGCCAGTGACATGCCCTAGAAATTTTGAATTGTCAGTTCACATCATCAAGAGAGCAAGAAAATCACAAGAAACATATCCAGAGATATTCAGTGGTCGTAAATTGTTATCCCTCCGTTTTGTTGCGGAAGCCGAATGTATAGAGAGTGATTAAATCACAACTACTATATCTAAAGGTAGCTAATAAATAGTACATGAGACAATAATAAAATAGTATCCTTGGTGGGTTAGGAGACTGCTACACA
>MCJB01051625.1:5980-45754 GCA_002018475.1 Nicotiana obtusifolia | reverse complement strand
AGGCCCGCGGGCCCGGCCCACTACGGGCCTAGCCCGTGGCGGGCCGGTCCCTACCCACGAGCCCGCCAGGCCCGGGCCCGCTAGGCCCAGGCCCGCCACGGGCCACAGCCTTAGCCTAACACCGCCGTCAGGCAAAGCCAATAGTCGATTTGATTACTCATTCTTACTTAAAATCATAATTTTTATTAATGAAATATTGTGAAATAGAATTTACACGAACAACATGGTGAACAGACCGTAGGAACCCCCAAAACCTGGTGTCACAAGTACATGAGTATCAACTAAAAAATATAATAAAATACAACATATGTCTGGAATAAAAGTTAGACAGGAAAATATAAATAACTCTGATGGAGATTCTACAGGCTGCGGATCATAACATGAAATGCAACTCACGGTAAAGTTCCCGAAATGGCTGCGCCTCTGCGCCCATTGACCACCGGACATATGTGTACCTGCACAAAAAGTGCAGCAAGTGTAGTATAAGTACGTAAATCAACGCATACCCAATAAGTATCTAGCATAACCTCAAAGAAGTAGTGACGATGGGTCGACATCAACACTTACTAGTGGTCCAATAAGATAGATATAGTAGAAGTAAAAAGATGTGAACCAGAGAAAATAAA
Organism: Nicotiana obtusifolia; assembly: GCA_002018475.1. Lineage (NCBI taxonomy): Eukaryota > Viridiplantae > Streptophyta > Magnoliopsida > Solanales > Solanaceae > Nicotiana > Nicotiana obtusifolia. The sequence goes on along the minus strand of MCJB01051625.1, from coordinate 45,128 downwards.
TGAATTTACAAGTATAATACGTGGTACAATCCTCATCTCGGCAGTAACTCAAACTCTCAGCTAGTAGCTCCCTCCTCAATCGGAGTATATATAATACACCTTACCAGATAGATCGTCATAGTTCAATCAAGAAGAGCTCACAGATATGTCGGACCGTTCCATCATAGCATGCGCACTGCCGAGGGTCGAACGGCACGAACCATAGATATATCTATCCTGCCGAAGCGAACCGCCCGATCCCATTAGAATAAGAAGTTTTGATGGGTCCTTGACCCCACTCACGAATATATGCGTGAGTTATAAATTTTTAAAGGACACCCTTCGATGAGAACGCATAACGTGGGAGAAATTTGTAAGAAGAGTACAATTATCTCACGGCTAATTATGGAACTTGTCGAATCAGAGTACAATTATCTCACGGCTAATCACGGAGCTTGTCGAATCTCTACAATAGTAAGTCTATCCCTCTACACAAGTCTAGTCTCAAGTCGCAACGTAAAATAAAGAAATTTAATAAACAAGCGATAACTCAAATAGCACAATTATAGCATGACGGGAACCTAAGTCTATCCGGACATAACATGAATCTAGCTACACACAGACTCTCGTCACTTGGTGCGTAGTAGCCCCCTAACAAGTAATACATAACAAATACATCACCTAGGGGTAGTTCCTCCTCACAGAATTAGACAGGAGACTTACCTCACCTCCAAAATTCCAAAACCGGCTCTAAGGCCTCTCCAACTCCTTAAACCCATGCCCGTCTATCCAAAACTATTCAAACAAAGCGCAAATCAGTCAAAATATACTCTAATACCCATAATTAATCAATTTAAACAATTCCCAACTCCGCTCAAAAAGTCTATAAAAATTAACCCTCGGGCTCACGTGTCCGGATTCCGAAAATTTTCGAAAATAAACATTACCCATAACACCACGAACTAAAATATATAACCTATTCTAACTTATATGTCCAATTTCGTGGTCAAATTCCAAAAATACCAAATTCTAGGTTTTCTACCAAAACCCCCACAATTCCTACTAATTTCAACCCATGTATTTAACTTGTAGTAGGTGAAAATCACTTACCTTGTGTTGCTTGATGAATATCTCCCCTTGAAGCTCTCCAAAATCGCCCCAACCAAGTGAAAATGGAAGAAAATGGGCCAAATCCCGTTTTTATAAAAACCTTACCGCCCAACCGCTTCTGCGGTCAGGTCCCCGCTTCTGCGGGCGTGCATCTGTGCGAACGAACCCGCTTCTGTTGATCAGCCTCGTCACGCCTGCTTCCTCTTTTGCGACCCTACAAGCGCAGGTACGAGTCCGCAGCTGCGGAATTCCTGTCGCATCTACGATCCACAATCCCCTAGTCCATTCCTCCGCATCTGCGCAAGCCATCCCGCACCTACGAGCTCGCACCTGCGATCAAAGCCCGCAGGTGCGATTACACCAGCAGAGCCCAGTCTTCAGCAATCTCACAACTTTAACCTTTGATCCGTTAACCAAGAGGCTCCTCGGGACCTCGACCAAATATACCAACCAGTCCTAAAACATCATATGAACTTAGTCGAGCCTTTAAATCACATCAAACAACGCTAAAAATACGAATTTGTGCATCGATTCAAGCCTGATGAACTTTAAAACTTTAAACTTCTACATTCGACGCCGAAACCTATCAAATCAGTCCGATTGACCTCAAAATTTAGCACGCAAGTCATAAATGACATATTGAAGTTATTCCAAGGCTGGGAACCCCAAGCGGACATCGATAACATTAAAATCCACTTCAAGTTACACTTAAGAATTTCTTAAACTTTTAAAATATCAACCTTCCATAATAAGCGCTGAAATGCTCCGGGGTGATCCGATACTCAACCCGAACATACGCCTAAGTCCGAAATCATCATACAAACCTATTGGAACCTTCGAATCCCGATTCCGAGGTCGTTTACTCAAAAGTCAAACCTTAGTCAATTCTTCCAACTTAAAGCTTTCTAAATTAGAATCTTCTTTCCAAATCAAATCCCGAACTTCCCGAAATTCAATTCCGATCACACGTACAAGTCATAATACCTGAACTGAAGCTCATCTAGGCCTCAAAACGCCAAATGACGCGCCAGAGCTCAAAACGACTTGTCGGGTCGTTAGGTAGCATATACTGCAAAAGATATGGTGGAGTCAAAATTGAGAGAACTTGCTCTGTCAGAAACCAAAGACTCTCAAGGAAGACCTCACGGAAAAACTATTTGCGAATGCTAACAGCAAGTCAAAAACCAAGTGAAAGGGCTTATTTATTTCCCCCTGTGGAAGAAGTGGATACCTGGGAGAAGTTTTTGCAAATGCCTGCAGCAAGTGATTGAAAATGTTGATTCCAAAATCAAGGAGTGGATGAAGATGAAGAACATGCATAGAAACATCAAAGATCCAAAACCACAAACTTTTGATCCTGTTGATTCATCACAGCATGTTTTAGAGTCAAAGAGTAAAGTTGTGGGTTACGAGAATGAACTTGAGATGATGCAAGATCAACTTGTTAGAGGCCTTAGAGAATTGAAAGTTATCTCCCTAGTAGGAATGGGGGGAATCGGCAAGACAACTTTCGCGACAAGGATTTTCAATGAACCAGTGATAATTTCTCATTTTGATGTTCGTGCAAAGATCACTGTTTCACAAGAATATCATGTGAGAAATTTATACCTTGGCTTCCTTCATTACACGTCCACAAGGAGTGAAGGGCTTGATGGGAAGAACGGCGGAGAACTTTCAGATTTACTTCAAAAAAGCTTGAAAGGTAGGAGGTACTTGGTGATTGTTGATGACATATGGACCATAGAGGCTTGGGATGATATAAGAATGTGTTTTCCATTCAACAATTATGGAAGTCGCATACTATTGACTACTCGGAACACAGAGGTTGCCAAGTATGCTAGTTTAGGTACGCCTCCTATTCAAATGCGTCTTTTGACTTTTGATGAATGTTGGAACTTGTTGTATCAGAAGGTGTTCGAGAATAAATGCTTAGCCCCTGAATTTGAGAACATCGGGGAAAGAAATAGCCCGAAAGTGCCAAGGATTACCATTAGCAACTGTTGTCATGGCTGGAGTTCTCCTAAAAATAGGCAAATCACTTGATGAATGGACGAAAGTGGTTGAAGATGTGCACTTGTTGATGAGCACAGATCTTGATCAGTATTGCTCAGTTACTACCACTTGCCATCACCTCAGAGCTTGCCTTTTGTATTTGGTTTGTCTTCAAGAAGAGTAGTGAGATTCAAGTAAGTAAACTAGTCAGATTATGGGCTGCAGAGAGGTTTGTGAAGGTAAAGAGGGACGGAAGCTTTGAAATGGCAGCAGAGAAATATTTGAAAGATCTGGTTGACAGAAGCTTGATTGTTGTCAATATGTTGAGTTTCTTTGGCAAAATCAAGAGCTGTGGACTTCATGATATGGTACATGGATTTTGCTTGGAGGAAGCTCAAAATACGGACTTCTTGAATATTATCACAGAGAACGGTTTTCAATATCAAGGTTTGCAGTCCACCATCCTTTTCCCTTCCCATCAACGTCGAGTAACTATTCAATCTAGTGGGATGAATTATCAATTACCCTTGGTGATGATACAGATACTAAATTGCGCTCTATTCTATATTGTGGTATTAGCTTCTATACCAAAAAGCTAGACATTTCGTGTTTCAAGTTGCTAAGAGTACTAGATATAATTTCAGTGACGCTCGACTCTAGGCCAAATATTATAGAAGGTTTATTTTACTTGAGATACCTAGCTTTCACCATATATCAACCTTCAAATACTTCGGTCATAGCTAACCTCAAGAATCTGAGAGTTTAACAATTAAGAGTGTTCTGCCTTCATTGTTCCTTGGTTATGGTCCTCTATGTTTACCAAAGGAAATTTGGGGGATGTCACAATTAAGGCATCTCAAGTCAACCCTGAACCACTTGGTCGATCCACCACTTGAAAACAAATCTCTGACTTTGGAACACCTACGCACTCTTTCAGGATTGAATCCTGCTTGCTACACACCATCAGTCAAACAAGTAATTTCAAATGTAAAGAAGTTGCAAATATGCGGTACCAAAAAGACTACTTATTTGGTCGGTTGGGCAGTTTTCAGTACCATAACCTCAGCCATCTACATCAACTCTAAGCATTGTAGTTGAGGAGACAGAAATTGCTGTAGGCGAGAATATGTGTGTTTTAGTTGAGGAGACAGAATTTGGGGTAGGTGAAATCGTTTCAACTTTGAGGCTTCCTTATGCAAATGCTTTTCCGAAAAACCTGAAGAAGCTAACATTGCAAAACACAGTTGTGCCATAGGAGGACATAAGAACTGTTAGCAAGTTGCCTAAACTTGAAGTCCTCAAACTAAGTGTGGGAAACAATTATATATCCGGTCAGAAATCCAATATATCCGGTGAGTTCCAATATTTCCCCGATATTACTAATAACCCTTCGAAAGAAAACATATGACCACATGCTATAATATATTAGTTGTCATTTAGCTTATAAATACAGTACTGGTTTGATCTTTAATCTTATCCGTAGTGTGTTTCCCGGGATACTGCATATGCATAGATACAATCTATAAATAGAAACAAATTGCCACACCATCCCTCTGTAGAAATCCCAGTAAAGAAAAAAACCTTTTAACAGCCTGTCGTGTCGTTCTCTAATTAGTTTCAAAACCCTTTTCATATTCTACCAATATCTACACAAAACCCACTCATAGGTAGTTTAGTTAATCAAAGATAGATTTCTAACTGGATACGGATCCTTCATATTTTTCCAGGCATAATATATATAGAAAACTACAAGTTCACATTTTGAGTTCCAACATACCCACATCTCCAGTTCATAATGCAAAAAAGGAACAATGTTGCGGCTACAAGTATGAAAGTAATAGAAAACGTAGTTCAGACCAAATGGCTTTTTGCAAAGTTTCCTTTGCAATAGTGCTTTTATTATTCATTGTTGTTGTTGTTTGTTGGTCCCAAATGCCCACGCAAGTATACGTGATCGTACAAGTAATAAAATGATAAGTCGAGTGTCAAACCCACATAGACTTGTGTTAACTACCCACTAGTTTCACTAAGATTATTATTCAGTCAAGTATTTTCGAGTTCAAAAGTGTGATTATACTACGCAATAATTCTAACAAGTAACTAATTTATCAAGCAGCAAAATGGTTGTTGTGTATTCAGTAGAGACAAATATTCCAGGGTTGTGATCGATTCACCAATCCTCTTATGTACTAATTAACTCTCCCTTTCATACAATTCACTCATGGTTGTTCATTAATCGAACAATTGCTCTCATAGCCTTCTCCTGAAGTACTACTCGCCTATTCAAAATAGATTAACGTCTATATTCCTATGGAATCAATCTATTAAGAAAGCATTAAGATTACGATATTTAATTAAGCACGGTAACTAGGTATATTCCTATCCTAACCACAAATCCCTCCCCCCTCTCCTCCCTCCCCCGCTTCCCCCCAGAGTTAAGATCATGCTCTCTTCAATTCTTCTCTAATCTAAACATGGCTTTCTCAAGCATAGCATAGATAGTAAATAGAACCTAACTATTGGCCAGACAATTAAGCAATTAATCAAAGAATTGAAGAAACAACCATATATTGGTGAATTGTAACCAAGGTTAAGTCCTTTAAACAATAATATTTATGGCTAAATCACAATCCCAGAACTATGGGTTCAACCACTCATGATAGTATCAAAACAAATTCACAAGTGTTGATTAATTAAAATACTAAGAAAAGATGAAAACTGAGATATCCTCGTTCTCGGATGTTCCTCGGGTGTATTTATCCTTCAAAGTGGCTTCTCCCCCTTAAAATAGGCATAATCTGGGGCGCTAGCTCTAGCGCTGGGAAAAGAAGCATACTAGAATTGGTGCCACAGGTAGCGCCCCACGTTGCCTGTGGCGCTACAATGGCCAATTTTTCATCTTTTGCTTCTTTTTTACTCTAATCTCGTACCTTTCGCCCTCTATTGTCCCCGGATGATTCTTACATATAAAAATACCATGAATTAACATAGATCGATGTATTTTACATCCAAAATGCACAAAACACAAGTAAAACATGAGGCATATATATATATATATATATATATATATATATATATATATATATATATAAAGCTAAATATCGATACCTCATACTTAGACTCTTGCTCGTCCTCGAGCAATGGGACTATTAACTACACCCCCAACAACGTACACATCTTAACTAGGGAGGAGCATTTCAATTTTTTTAACCATACACTCTACCGTTGACTATGATCGATACCGACAATCAAGCACAAACATACAATTTTCACATTGTTCCCGTTTTAAGCATGCTCAAGTATAACCATTTCAATTCAATCAATTCAAACAATCTATCCGTCACCACCCTACCTTAAGAGCCGACTCGTTACCACTAAGTACATTAACTTGCGCACTCACCCAACAAGAGAAGTTACAACATTATCAATCCTTCATGAGATCATGTGACCTCACCAACAAACAAAAGAGTGAATATAGAGTAGTCCACACATTCAAGTATGCCTTTGAACATAATTTAAGGACATCACACAATTGAACAAAATTCGCTCACTCTCACAAAGAATTCATATGCCTCCCGTGGTCGTACCATAAGCATGCCTTGATGTGCCGGGTAATTTCGGCACATTTACATATTATTTGCTTAGAGTTTTACTTGTTCTACTTGTTAATTATCATGATATTTACTTAGTTTTTTAGTCTAATTTCAGTATATTGAGGGAAGAAACCCAGAAGCATAAAAAGAAGTCCAAAAAGCTGTCCAAAGGCAAGAAAAGAGTTCAAGAGTATAGCAGGTTCAATTCTGCGACCGCAGAACAGCTATGCGAGTCGCAGAATGCACAAGAGGATCGCAGAGGCAGACAGAACTTCAAGCCAAAATTCAAGTTGAGAATGCGGTCGCAAATGCGACCGCAGAACAAGAATGCTAACCACATTATCGTCGCAGACACGAACAGAGTCTAAGGTGAAAAATAGAGTGAAGACTGCGATCGCATTCTGCGATCGCAGAGTCAATCTGCGTACCGCATTTTCAGATGCGATGAGAGGGAAACTGACTGATAGGATCTGCAATGGAAAGTGAAGTTTTTGCGAACCGCATTCCTGCTCTGCGACAGGAATGCAATCGCATACGTGCAACTAGGTCAAACTTAACTGCTGCTCGCCTCGGATTTTGGGCTTCTATAAATAGCTTTTCTAGGGTTGTGTGAAGAGAGATTGGTCAGAATTCAAAGTACAAAGTACTGCTTTTGGTTATTTTCGAATTTAGAGAGATTTTTGGGTGATCAAAAGAGAATTCGATATTGTTGTAAGATGAATTCAATTATTCTTATTTGTTCTTCAGTTTTTAACATGTGTAGCTAAATTCTAATACTGAGGTTGTGAACCCTAGAAGGGTATAATGTTATTGAAAGATTGATATTGATTCCAGTTTCGGAAGAAGCTTGATATTATTTATTTCTCGTTCTGAATTTAATCGTTAGTGGTTGCAAACATTAACGAGTGCCAATTTACGCTATCGATTCTTGGAAAAGTGAGATATAGAGTTTGGTAGAGATAAATAACAATAATTCAAGGCTTTAACCCTTGTTTAACGAAATTACTTAGGAATAAGTAGATTTCAACTTGGTAAATAATTGGGTGTTCTTAATTTTGGCTCTTTAGTATTCGGGAGAATCATAAGAGAATACGTTGTTTAAGTGTTGGGAAACATTGGATAACATGTTAATGAGAACCGATTGCATATCAAGAACGGATGTCAATATCAATATCAATACATTCTACTACATTAGGGGGAATACAGCCTTAGTATCTCAACTTCATATCTTTCCTTTCAAATTATTTTTGAGCTGCAACTATTAGTTTACTTTTCTTTACGTATTCAACATTAATTTACTCTATTTGGTTACTTGATCGAATTACGACTAAGTACAGTATTGCATTAATCAGATAATTGTTTCACGCCTATTCCCTGTGGGATTCGACCCCAACCTTGTTGGGTTACTATATTTGACATCGATCGCTTACACTATTGTAAAAGGTGTAATTTGAGCAGATCAAATTTTGGCGCCGTTGCCGGGGAATACGGTTTTGAAATTTCTGATTATTGTGTACTTTACTATAAGTCTAATTCCACTTGATTGCACATTGTTTGTTTTGGTGGTTGTAGGTAGAAAGATATGGCAGACCTTATAGATGATGTGGATGTGCAGCAGGAAGAGAATCCGTTTGCCGACATCGAAGAATATATTGAAGATACTAATGCTATTGTACCTCCAGCTATAGGTGCTGCTACGTTCAAAGTAGAACATGGGTTGATTTTGATGCTGAAAGCTGAAGGATACTTCAGAAATTCTACTGATGACGATCCGACGCAGCACCTCAGGAACTTTTTGGGTGTTTGTGTGACGCACAAGCAAAACAACGTTTCCGACGATGCCTTAAGGCTCAGATGCTTTAAGTACTCGTTGGCTGGAGATGCAAAGAGATGGCTTCAAAACCTTCCTCCAAATTCCATCCGTTCATGGCCTGAGTTGGTCCGGGCATTCTTGTCAAAGTGGTTTCCACAGAGCAAGAAATTTGAACTCCGGGATAAGATATTTTTCTTCAAACAACTACCGGGTGAACAGCTGCACGAAGCGTGTGAGAGGTTCAAATTGTATTTGGTGAGGTCGCCAAACCACTGTTTTCCAGACTCAATTTTGCTGGAAAAGTTCTACATGGGTTTGGACCCTATGAACCAATCGATAGCGAAGAATGCTGCTGCTGGTTCGTTCATGGATAAGACCTTTGCTAGAGTCACGCAGATTTTGGACAAGATGGCTAAACATAATCAAGATTGGCACTCTAAGGATACTACGGGTGGCATTACAATTGGGTCTCCTTCGATGAATAACTTGATCAAAGAAAACCAAGAACGAGACCAAGTAATTGCTGAACTTGCCACTAATGTGAATGTCTTGACAAAGTTGTTCACAGAAAATCAGAAGAAAAAAATCAATGTAGTGGAGAATGTGCAACCAATGCAAGGTGAAGAATATGAAGAAGCGAATTTTGTCAATAATACTCATGGAGGTTATCAAAGGCAACCTTACCAGGGCCAAGCAACACAAAATCAGTGGAGACCAAACCCGCAAGGGCAAGGTCCCCAACAGTGGCGGAATGATCAAACTGGCCCGAGTCAGGGAAATTGGAACAACAACAATCATTTTCCAAGTCGAAGTTCCAACCCCTATGTTCCTCCGAAAGGGCACTATCAGAATCAGGGATCCGCAAGTGAATCTAAATTGGAGAGTATGCTCGAGAGGATATTACAGAACCAAGAGAAGTCAGACACGTCCATGAAGAATATGACTGAATTGGTTGGCTCCTACACAGCAGCGATCCAAAAGTTGGAATTGCAAATGAGGGATCTTTCTCGTGAGCAATATCCACCGCAAAAAGGAACACTTCCTAGCGACACGATTGCAAATCCTAAAGGAAGTGGAAGTGGCCCAACTGCTCATATCATGGCTGTCACGACTAGGAGTGGTAAGACATCACAGGGTAGAGATGTTGCTGAAGAGTTTCAGGCAGAGGTTGAAGTGAAAGAGGTCATGTTGCTGAGGTAGGTGAGAATCCAGAAATTGTAGTGAACACCGATGATATTCAGAAGGATAAGGCAGAAGAAACACCAACCGTTCTTCCGCCAATTCCTCGACCTCCTCCCCCTTTTCTTCAGAGACTTGCAAGGAGAGTTGATGACAGCAAGTTTGAGAATTTTACGACATTCTCAAGCAACTATCAGCGAATATACCTTTCTTGGAGGCTGGGATCTGATTACGAAGAAGAGAACCACCGGGAATGAGGTGGTAAATGTGACTCAGAGAGTCAGTTCTATCGTAGCCACTAATCCGATTCAGAAGAAGGAGGATCCAGGAGCTTTCACTATTCCGTGTACTATTGGAGTGCGCGATTTTGCTAAGGCGTTGTGTGATAATGGGGCTAGTATTAATCTTATGCCTTTAGCCATCTATAAGCAAGCTGGGTTAGGAATGCCGAGGTCAACGAGTATGAGGTTGCGATGGCTGACCGATCCATCAAGAGACCAGTTGGTATTGTGGATGATGTAATTGTGAAAGTTGGAAAGTTTAATATTCCTGCTGATTTGTGATCCTTGATTGTGCTGTGGACAAGGAAATCCCCATTATATTGGGAAGACCTTTCTTAGTGACTGGACGAGCTCTTATGGACTCGGAGCGCAATGAAATTAAGTTCTGGGTAAATAATGAAGAAGTCACTTTTCAAGCTAGTAAAGGGATGAAGCTGCCAACGGAGTATGGGAATATTTCGTTAATTGGTATTCTTGATGAAGTTGATGAAGCTGTTGAGATGAAGATTGAAGAACAATGTTTTGGTGAGGCATTGGCAGCCATCTTGGTGAATTTTGATGGACATGACTTGGATGGGTTCATTGAGTCGGTGAATGCGTTAGAAGGTCGTGGTTCCTGTTCTTATACTCCACCAAAGCTGTCCTTAGATTTGGAGAATCGAGCCACACCTCCAGCAAAGCCTTCCATTATTGAACCACCTCAATTAGAGCTCAAGCCGCTTCCGTCGCATTTGAGGTATAAATTTCTTGGTTTGAATAACACTTTACCGGTAATTGTTCTTCTTTGTTGAATGATGTGCAGGTAGAGCAGTTGCTGCTAGTTTTGAAGGAACACAGACAGGCACTCGGATGGACGATTGCGGACATCCTGGGTATTCCGGCCGGAATCTGTGAGCACAAGATTCAACTTGAAAATGGGACAAAACCAAGTGTGGAGCACCAGAGAAGGCTAAATCCATCAATGTAAGAAGTGGTGAAGAAAGAGATAATAAAGTGGCTGGATGCAGGAGTTGTTTACCCGATTGTCGATAGCTCGTGGGTGAGTCCAGTACGGTGTGTGCCAAAGAAAGGAGGTATGACTGTGGTCAAGAATGAAAAGAATGAGCTGATTCCAACACGGACCGTAACTGGATGGCGAGTATGCATGGATTACAGGAAGCTCAATAGTGCCACGTGCAAGGATCACTTCCCTATGCCTTTTATTGATCAAATGCTTGATCGGCTAGCTGGAAAGTCCTTTTACTGCTTCCTTGAGGGATACTCCGGGTATAATCAGATAAGTATTGCTTTGGAAGATTAGGAGAAGACAACGTTTACCTGCCCGTCTGGGACATTTGCCTTCAGTCGAATGCCTTTTGGCTTATGCAATGCTCCAGCTACATTCCAGCGGTGCATGATGTCGATTTTTTCTGATATGGTGGAAGATTTCCTCGAAGTCTTTATGGATGATTTCTCGGTAGTCGGGGAAACGTTTGAGCAATGCTTGAAGAATCTCAAGACAGTGTTGAAACGATGCGAAGAAATAAACCTTGTATTAAACTGGGAAAAATGCCACTTTATGGTGGATGAAGGTATTGTTTTGGGGCACAAATCTCTAGGCATGGTATTGAGGTGGATAAGGCAAAAATTGAGATCATCTCCAAGCTCCCTCCTACTACATCAGTGAAAGGTGTCCGTAGCTTTCTGGGGCATGCTGGATTCTACGGACGGTTCATAAAAGATTTCTCAAAGATTGCACACCCAATGTGTAAACTCTTAGAGAAAGATACCAAGTTCGTCTTTGATGAAAAATGCCTCGCTGCTTTTGAAGAGCTGAAAACGAAGCTCACAACAGCTCCTATCATAGTCACACCGGACTGGTCATTACCTTTTGAACTTATGTGTGACGCTAGCGGTGTAGCTATTGGAGTGATGCTNTGCATTAGAAGGTCGTGGTTCCTATTCTTATACTCCACCAAAGCTGTCCTTAGATTTGGAGAATCGAGCCACACCTCCAGCAAAACCTTCCATTATTGAACCACCTAAATTAGAGCTTAAGCCGCTTCCGCCGCATTTGAGGTATAAATTTCTTGGTTTGAATAACACTTTACCGGTAATTGTGTCGTCTTTGTTGAATGATGTGCAGGTAGAGCAGTTGCTGCAAGTTCTGAAGGAACACAGACAGGCACTCGGATGGACGATCGCGGACATCCGGGGTATTCCAGCAGGAATCTGTGAGCACAAGATTCAACTTGAAAACGGAAAAAAACCAAGTGTGGAGCACCAGAGAAGGCTAAATCCAGCAATGCAAGAAGTGGTGAAGAAAGAGATAATAAAATGGCTGGATGCAGGAGTTGTTTACCCGATTGCCGATAGCTCGTGGGTGAGTCCAGTACAGTGTGTACCAAAGAAAGGAGGTATGCCCGTGGTCAAGAATGAAAAAAATGAGCTGATTCCAAGACGAACCGTAATTGGATGGCGAGTATGCATGGATTACAGGAAGCTCAACAGTGCCACGTGCAAGGATCACTTCCCTATGCCATTTATTGATCAAATGCTTGATCGGCTAGCTGGAAAGTCCTTTTACTGCTTCCTTGACGGATACTCCAGGTACAATCAGATAAATATTGCTCTGGAAGATTAGGAGAAGACAACTTTCACCTGCCCTTATGGGACATTTGCTTTCAGTCGAATGCCCTTCGACTTATGCAATGCTCCAGCTACATTCCAGCGGTGCATGATGTCGATTTTTTCGGATATGGTGGAAGATTTCCTCGAAGTCTTTATGGATGATTTCTCGGTAGTCGGGGAGACATTTGAGCAATGCTGGAAAAATCTCAAGACAGTGTTGAAACGATGCGAAGAAACAAACCTTGTATTAAACTGGGAAAAATACCACTTTATGGTGGACGAAGGTATTGTTTTGGGGCACAAAATCTCTAGATATGGTATTGAGGTGGATAAAGCAAAGATTGAGATCATCTCCAAGCTCCCTCCTCCCACATCAGTAAAAGGTGTCCGTAGCTTCCTGGGGCATGCGGGATTCTACAGAAGGTTCATAAAAGATTTCTCAAAGATTGCACACCCAATGTGTAAACTCTTAGAGAAAGATACCAAGTTTATCTTTGATGAAAAATGCCTCGCTGATTTTGAAGAGCTGAAAACGAAGCTCACCACAGCTCCTATCATAGTCACACCGGATTAGTCATTACCTTTTGAGCTTATGTGTGACGCTAGCGGTATAGCTATTGGGGTGATGCTGGGGCAGAGGCACAACAAAATCCTTCACCTAGTATATTATGCTAGCAAGACGCTTAATGGAGCGCAAATGAATTACACGGTAACGGAGCAGGAACTGTTAGCGATTGTATATGCATTTGAGAAGTTCCGTGCATATTTATTAGGCTCCAAAGTGATTGTGTATACAGATCATGCTGCTCTCCACTATTTAATGGAGAAGACGGATGCTAAACCTCGACTAATCCGATGGGTGTTACTGCTACAAGAGTTTGACTTTGAAGTCATGGATCGTAAGGGAACACAAAACCAAGTGGCAGATCACTTGTCTAGATTGGAGGAAGCAGGAAGACAAAAAGAAGAGCTGGAGATAAATGACTCCTTTCCAGATGAGCATATACTGATGATATCAAATTCAGTTGCACCATGGTATGCTGACATCGCTAATTTCATCGTTAGCGATTTTATTCCAGAAGGGTTGGAAACGTACCAAAGGAAGAAGTTCTTGAGGGATTCTCGAAATTATTATTGGGAAGAACCATTCCTATTCCGTGTCTGTGCGGATAACATCATTCGAAGGTGCGTACCCGAGGAAGAGATGCTACCAATCNAGAAAATCAGAAGAAAAAAATCAATGTAGTGGAGAATGTGCAACCAATGCAAGGTGAAGAATATGAAGAAGCGAATTTTGTCAATAATCCTCATGGAGCTTATCAAAGGCAACCTTACCAGGGCCAAGCAACACAAAATCAGTGGAGACCAAACCCGCAAGGGCAAGGTCCCCAACAGTGGCGGAATGATCAAACTGGCCCGAGTCAGGGAAATTGGAACAACAACAATCATTTTCCAAGTCGAAGTTCCAACCCCTATGTTCCTCCGAAAGGGCACTATCATAATTAGGGATCCGCAAGTGAATCTAAATTGGAGAGTATGCTCGAGAGGATATTACAGAACCAAGAGAAGTCAGACACGTCCATGAAGAATATGACTGAACTGGTTGGCTCCCACACAGCAGCAATCCAAAAGTTGGAATTGCAAATGAGGGATCTCTCTCGTGAGCAATATCCACCGCAAAAAGGAACACTTCCTAGCGACACGATTGCAAATCCTAAAGGAAGTGGAAGTGGCCCAACTGCTCATATCATGGCTGTCACGACTAGGAGTGGTAAGACATCACAGGGTAAAGATGCTACTGAAGAGCTTCAGGCAGAGGTTGAAAGTGAAAGAGGTCATGCTGCTGAGGTAGGTGAAAATCCAGAAATTGTAGTGAACATCGATGATATTCAGGAAGGAGTAAAGAATAAGGCAGAAGAAACACCAATCGTTCTTCCGCCAATTCCTAGACCCCCTCCACCTTTTCCTCAGAGACTTACAAGGAGAATTGACGACATCAAATTTGAGAAGTTTTACGACATTCTCAAGCAACTTTCAGTTAATATACCTTACTGGAGGCTTTCCAAGAAATGCCTGGGTTTGCCAAATATCTGAAGGAGTTGATTACAAAAAGGAGAACCATCAGGAACGAGGTGGTAAATGTGACTCACAGAGTCAGTTCTATCATAGCCACCAGTCCAATTCAGAAGAAGGAGGATCCAGGAGCTTTCACTATCCCGTGTATTATTGGAGCGCTAGATTTTGCAAAGGCATTATGTGATAATGGGGCCAGTATAAATCTTATGCCTTTAGCCATCTATAAGCAAGTCGGGTTAGGAATGCCGAGACCAACGAGTATGAGGTTGCAGATGGCTGACCGATCCATCAAGAGACCAGTGGGCATTGTGGACGATGTAATTGTGAAAGTTGGAAAGTTTAATATTCCTGCTGATTTTGTGATCCTCGACTGTGTTGTAGACAAGGAAATCACCATTATATTGGGAAGACCTTTCTTAGCAAGTGGACGAGCTCTTATGGACTCGGAGCGTAATGAAATTAAGTTCCGAGAAAATAATGAAGAAGTCACGTTTCAAGCCAGCAAAGGGATGAAGCTGCCAGCGGAGTATGAGAATATTTCGCTAATTGGTATTATTGATGAAGTTGATGAAGCCATTGAGATGAAGATGGAGGAACAATGTTTTGGTCACGTTTCATGGAGTCGGTGAATGCATTAGAAGGTCGTGGTTCCTATTCTTATACTCCACCAAAGCTGTCCTTAGATTTGGAGAATCGAGCCACACCTCCAACAAAACCTTCCATTATTGAACCACCTAAATTAGAGCTCAAGCCACTTCCGTCGCATTTGAGGTATAAATTTCTGGGCTTGAATAACACTTTACCAGTAATTGTGTCTTCTTTGTTGAATGATGTGCAGGTAGAGCAGTTGCTACAAGTTTTGAAGGAACACAGACAGGCAATCGGATGGACGATCGCGGACATCCGGGGTATTCCAGCAGGAATCTGTGAGCACAAGATTCAACTTGAAAATGGAACAAAACCAAGTGTGGAGCACCAGAGAAGGCTAAATCCATCAATGCAAGAAGTGGTGAAGAAAGAGATAATAAAATAGCTGGATGTAGGAGTTGTTTACCCGATTGCCGATAGCTCGTGGGTAAGTCCAGTACAATGTGTGCCGAATAAAGGGGGTATGACCGTGGTCAAGAATGAAAAAATTGAGCTGATTCCAACACGAACCGTAACTGGATGGCGAGTATGCATGGATTACAGGAAGCTCAACAGTGCCACGTGCAAGGATCACTTCCCTATGCCTTTTATTGATCAAATGCTTGATCGGCTAGCTGGAAAGTCCTTTTACTGCTTCCTTGACGGATACTCCGGGTACAATCAGATAAATATTGCTCTGGAAGATCAGGAGAAGACAACATTCACCTGCCCATATGGGACATTTGC
This sequence comes from Nicotiana obtusifolia, assembly GCA_002018475.1. Lineage (NCBI taxonomy): Eukaryota > Viridiplantae > Streptophyta > Magnoliopsida > Solanales > Solanaceae > Nicotiana > Nicotiana obtusifolia. The sequence goes on along the minus strand of MCJB01051625.1, from coordinate 29,121 downwards.
TTTCAGTCGAATGCCCTTCGACTTATGCAATGCTCCAGCTACATTCCAGCGGTGCATGATGTCGATTTTTTCGGATATGGTGGAAGATTTCCTCGAAGTCTTTATGGATGATTTCTCGGTAGTCGGGGAGACATTTGAGCAATGCTTGAAAAATCTCAAGACAGTGTTGAAACGATGCGAAGAAACAAACCTTGTATTGAACTGGGAAAAATGCCACTTTATGGTGGACGAAGGTATTGTTTTGGGGCACAAAATCTCTAGACATGGTATTGAGGTGGATAAAGCAAAGATTGAGATCATCTCCAAGCTCCCTCTTCCCACATCAGTGAAAGGTGTCCGTAGCTTCCTGGGGCATGCGGGATTCTATAGAAGGTTCATAAAAGATTTCTCAAAGATTGCACACCCAATGTGTAAACTCTTAGAGAAAGATACCAAGTTTATCTTTGATGAAAAATGCCTCGCTGCTTTTGAAGAGCTGTAAACGAAGCTCACCGCAGCTCCTATCATAGTCACACCGGATTGGTCATTACCTTTTGAGCTTATGTGTGATGCTAGCGGTGTAGCTATTGGGGTGATGCTGGGGCAGAGACACAACAAAATCCTTCACCCAGTATATTATGCTAGCAAGACGCTTAATGGAGCGCAAATGAACTACACGGTAACGGAGCAGGAACTGTTAGCGATTGTATATGCATTTGAGAAGTTCCGTGCATATCTATTGGGCTCCAAAGTGATTGTATACAGATCATGCTGCTCTCCGTTATTTAATGGCGAAGAAGGATGCTAAACCTCGACTAATCCGATGGGTGTTACTGCTACAAGAGTTTGACTTTGAAGTCATGGATCGTAAGGTAACACAAAACCAAGTGGAACATCACCTGTCTAGATTGGAGGAAGCAGGAAGACAAAAAGAAGAGCTGGAGATAAATGACTCCTTTCCAGATGAGCATATACTGATGATATCAAATTCAGTTGCACCATGGTATGCTGACATCGCTAATTTCATCGTTAGCGATTTTATTCTAGAAGGGTTGGAATCGTACCAAAGGAAGAAGTTCTTGAGGGATTCTCGAAATTATTATTGGGAAGAACCATTCCTATTCCGTGTCTGTGCGGATAACATCATTCGAAGGTGCATACCCGAGGAAGAGATGCTACCAATCCTGAAAGCATGCCATGACTCACCAGTTGGGGGTCATCATGGGGGCAACAGAACAGCTACAAAGGTTTTGGAGTGTGGATACTACTGGCCAACCATTTATCAAGATGCTAATCAATTGGTGAAGTCGTGCGACCAATGCCAACGACAGGGCCCAATTTCGAGAAGGCATGAGATGCCTATGAACTTTGTTATGGAGATTGAATTGTTCGATGTTTGGGGTATTGACTTTATAGGCCCTTTCGTAAGCTCATGTGGGATGAAATACATCCTAGTGGCTGTGGATCATGTATCCAAGTGGGTAGAAGCCGTTGCCTTGCCAAACAACGAAGCTCGGAGTGTGACCGCGTACCTAAAGAAAAATATTTTCACCAGGTTCGGCACTCCAAGAGCCATCATCAGTGACGGAGGATCACATTTCTGTAATAGAATGTTCAAAGGGCTCCTTGATAAGTATGGGGTTAAGCATAAGGTTGCCACACCTTATCATCCGTAATCGAGTGGCCAAGTTGAGGTCTCCAATAGAGAAATCAAGAGTATCCTTTCCAAGACTGTGAACGCAAATAGGACTGATTGGTCAAGAAAGCTGGATGATGCTCTTTGGGCATACCGTACAGCTTACAAGACTCCTATTGGGACATCCCCATATCGGTTAGTCTCTGGGAAGGCGTGCCATCTACCGGTTAAACTTGAGCATAAGGCTATGTGGGCCTTAAAAAGACTAAACATGGATTGGATGGAGGCCGGAGCTTTAAGACTTGCTCAATTGAATGAAATGGAGGAATTCAGATTTCATGCTTATGAGAGTGCAGCAGTCTATAAAGAACGAATGAAGTTCGTCCATGATTCCAAAATTATGAAGAGAGAGTTTAAGGCGGGAGACCTAGTGTTGCTGTTTAATTCGAGACTTAAACTATTTCCAGGGAAGCTGAAGTCCAAATGGTCGGGACCATTCAAAGTTTTAAATGTCTTCCCTTTTGGAGCTGTCGAATTGGCATCGGAGGATGGGCTCCGAACTTTTAAAGTTAATGGGCAGTGAATCAAACATTATCTGGGTGTAGGTGGAGAAAAACACGTGGTAGAGCAGCTGGCTCTACAAGATGATCAAGTCCCACCAACGGAATGAGTACTGAGGCATCCTAGCATCGTCGTTACGCGACGTTAAATCAAGCGCTTCATGGGAGGCAACCCATGTGTGGTATCAGTCATTTTTCTTTTTGTGTTTGATTAAATTGCACTTTTCTTCTTTTTCATTATATATTTATTTATAAGTGTACTTAGTTTTGTTTGAAGGGTTTTTAGATGCAGGAATGTGATGAATGAACACAAGAATTAGCGAGAGGTTGTTGCAATTGCAGAAGAATGTCGAAGAGAAAAATGTAGCACATATGCGATCACATTTCTTATATGCGAATCGTATTTGTGCCGCATTGTGCGGCAGAAAGTTGAGCAAGAATCGTCAGCAAAAATGCGACACAATTCAACAAATTTGCGGTTCGCATTTGCGTGATGCGAACCGCATTCTCATCGCATTGTGAGGCAGAAAGTTGAGCAAAAATACTAAGCAAAAATGCGATGAAACTCGAAAATCTGCGGTTCGCATTTCAACTCTGCGAACCGCATTTCAGCCGCAGAGAGCCATAGAGAATTTAGCTAAAAGGTCAGTTGACAATGCGGTGGAGGTTTTTATTCTGCGGTTCGCATTTCAACTCTGCGAACCGCATTTCAATCGCAAACAGGTACAGAAACTTTTGCTCATGACTTAAGTGAAAACGCGATGGAGTGTACAAAAATGCGGCTCGCATTTCAATCTGCGAACCGCATTTCCATAGAAGACCTGTCAGGTATGTGTTTCCATTACTCTTCCAATTTTTCCCTTCATACTAAGTATATATAAAAAAAAAGAATAATACCACAAACAAACAAAACATCCGACGGAAACAGAGCAAAATTCCGACGACTTTCATCGGAATATTCCACATCAGGCAAAGAGTTCGCATAGCATTAATCTAAGGGCACCCATCTATTTCAAGGTATGTACTCTTCATCTTCACCTTTAAGTTGTGGTTTTGAAACCCTAGGTGTGATTTTTTTATGAAGAAGTTCAAAGAGTAGAAAACCCTAGGCGTGATTTTTTAGAAAACCAAACTATTGGGTTTGATTGATCAATGGGATGCCTATTCTTGGGTATGTGAAGAATTTTGCGGTTCACATATTCTAAATGTGGAACGCATTTAGGTCGCACTCCCTAAGCCTAGTGGCCTGAGGAAGATGAAAAACGCGGTGAGTCTGCGATCGCAGATTGAGTCTGCAAACCGCTGACCCACCGCCAACACACCCAGAACATCTCACAAACTTGGATGGCAAATGCGGTGGTTATGCGATCGCAGATCTTGTTCTGGCGATGAGAATGCAATCGCATTTGTATGCAATGACTAGGCTTATGCACATAACCACTATGCGACGTGGTTTGCGATTCGCATAGTTGTTCTGCGATCACAGATCACATCGCAGTTCCATAACTCTTTGATTATCTATCCTGTTTTTGCCTTTGCTTGAATTATGATAATGTCACTAACATGTGCTATTTATGCAGACATGGCTATAAAACATCCCAAAAGCAAAAGGCCTTCCACCGCTTCACCCTCCGAACCAACCAAACAAGCAAAGAAAGATTCAACTAGACCGAACACCTCCCTGTCTGAAGAGGAGGATTGCTTTCTGGAAGTTGATCTAGTTACGGAGGCACGGAGGAGGAAGGGAGATGACCTTCAGCTTCGCTTTGAAGTTGAAGGCTCAAGGTCTTTATTTCGGGAAGCACTCGCGAAGAGAAGGATTCTGCCGGAGAAAAAGCTGAGTCTGAATGGGCTCCCAGAACAATACCCCCACATCCTGGACATCATTAAAATGAGGAATTGGGAGTACTTCACCACGGACCCAAAGGAGTACAATGAATCAATGGTCCGGGAATTCTATGCGTCGTATGGAGCATCACGATCACCATACCATAGACGCAATAGACTTTTCACCGGCACTGTCAATGTTCGGGGGAAGACTGTGTTCTGTGACAGCAACCACATCAATGAATTATTCTTCCCTAACTGGGAAGCAGGCACAGCGGAGTACGATGCAATGTACTCCAACAGAGAACATGAGCGTGGATGGATAACATCCACCATTGCAAAGGGGGTTCCAGCTTGGATAAATCCTGGAAGAAAAATTTACAAAGAGGACCTCATAAGGGAAGCCAAATATTGGCTCAGCTTCGTCACTTCTCATCTAGTACCCTCCAGAAATGAAACAGAAATCAGCATTGAGAAGGCACTTCTCATCGCATGCATAATGAAGGGGGTTAAGATCGATGTGGGGAGCCTCGTATTCCAGGAAATTGGCATCAGAGCCACTCAGCGGGCTACATCACTCCCTTTCCCAAGTCTGATCACCACCCTTTGCCAAGAGGTGGATGTCCCATTCCTACCTCAACGAGATAGACTTGGGAGATCTACGAGAGATATTGACATCACTCGTATCAGCGATGCATCGGCCCCTGTAACTACCCCAATAAAAGACATTGACTCGCAGAACCTCCTATCTCCTCAGGATCCTGCATCTCCTACTGCTGCTGAAGCACCTGCACCATCAGCTACCACCGGCCCATCAACCTCACACATGCCAGCCATTTCAAGAATGGGTTTAATTGTTCAGCATACTAACTCTAAAATGGATAAGCTCTTGAAGTCATTACCCTCGCTGGTAAAACAAGCATTGACTCCGTTGCTACAACAACAATTGGAATTCGGAGAAAGGTTGTCAAAGCTTAAATCGAGGGTTGACAGCATTGAACAAGGTGGCGTGAGGGGTCTACCTCAACTACAGGAGGATGTAAAATCATTAAAGACCGATCTCCAGAAGATGCAAAATCTGGAGCTCGATATCTCACCCCTCCTCCCCAATGAGGGTAACCAGGGTGCTGGCCAGGCCAACTTGGGACTCGACTTCATGACACTCATGACGGACATCCCACCGTCAGCTGCTAAAGTGTCTCAGCCTCCTACCCCTACAATACCGGTGGAATCTACTGATGACGAGACCTCGGAAGGGTTTTCAGAATCTAAAGAGGACAACTCTGAGGATGCCAATGTAGAGCTTGATGCGGGTGCAACCCCGACTCCACAGGCAAAGGGAAAAGGAATTGTGCTGCCTACAGCAGAGGAGGAACAGGAGCAGGCAGACATCGAAGCTTCCATTGAGCGCTCATTGATAGACAAGGCCGCCAGGAGATTTCCTTCGGCGGGAGATGGTAGTAGCAGCTCAGCGGCTCCCCCACCGGCTTCGGACCGGACTCACTCTCCTCCTCCAGCACCGGCAGAGAGATAGGCTACTCTCTTCGCGCAATTGCGCCTCCAAGGAGCCCCTTGTCCTTTACATTTCTTTTTATTATTGCATTGGGGACAATTCATGTGATTTAGTTGGGGGTGGTAGCCTTACATTTCCATTTGGTCTGTATATGTAGATTGACTTGTCGGTGACATTTGTATATGCTTAGACAGTAATGTTTTATGCTTTGTGTGTATATGTTGTTGTAAGTAAATAGTTAGCAATAAATTCCCCTTGTTTTTTCTTTTGTCGGGTTCTTTTTCAAGGGAGTAATAGTAGAACCGGGCTGTTGAGTATAAAGTATATTGACCAGGATGGTATATCTGTGGACAAACAAGTATGTAACCATATGCGAATTATAGACCCCTAGAACAAATCAATTAGGTGAATTTGAGGCTCGCCCAGTAACTCTGGTTTTACTTAGAATCGTGTATTTATACATGAGGAAAGCCTCGAGATACTAAATGCGATCTCCAAAGGTGAAAACTATGTTAACCAAACAGTTGATGTGCCAGTGTGTGTGAGCTCATTGTTTTGATAGTTCTTGTGTTTATTGCTGCCATCTAGAACTTGCCCAGTTGGTTCTTCGTTGCCTAGAATACGTACGCTAAGTTAGAGAAGTGATCTTAGGCTTTCTTTGAGTAGTGATAAAACCTTTCTAGCCTCTTTCAGCCGACCTGTGCATAATGACTATCACTAGGACCCTATTTTGAGCCTTGTAGCCTTTTTATTGGCCTCCGCATTGCAACCTGATCCCGTTCATCAAAGATGACTTCTTTTGAACCCATTCCTCCTTGAACATTGATAATATTGATAGAAGTTAAGTTGGGGGTGGGGATCAATAATAAAATGGGCAAGATCGTGAAATAAAACGGGGACTCCGTACCTCAAAAGCTCTTGTTAACCTATGGAAGCTTCGAAAAAAGTAAAATAATATACCACAAGTTTGGAAGAAAAAGAAGAAAAGAAATATTCTTTGTGAGTGGTATAAAGAAGCTGGAGAATCAAATGAAGAGGTACGTGAGTGGGGTTTAATGTGGGGCTATAAAGCCATTGAGGCCAAAGGAACAAAAAGTTGAAAGAAGAAAGAGTGTAATTAGTGTTCAAGGAGGAAGTGGCCACTATTATCTAAATTTACACCCTACCCTTCCTTAAACCGACATTACAAGCCTATAAAGTCCTTGTGTGATCTCTAACCAAAGTGTTTTTATAACTAGGCGATGAATTAAAATAAGGGCAAGCCTATGGCATGGCAGGTGGTGGCACTTGAAATTCTATTCTGAGAGCGAGTGTTCTAATTCTTTTGTCCCTTGAATTCGCTATGATAAATACTGTGAGAGTGGGACTTTCCTTCTAGTGAGGGCACATACACTGCTAGGTTGATAGCCAGTTGAGTTTTGAGTAAAAGCATAAGTAGATTCAGCTGAAAGTAGCATTTAGTTACTTTGTTGAGGCTCAAAGTTCACCAATTGATTGTTTGTTTTTGGAGCATGAAAATGATTCAAAGGGGGTACAGTGAAAAAATGGTTATACTTAAGATGTTACCAACAAACACCGTCCTTGGTCAGTGTTGCTTTATATTTGATAGGTAGAGTCTAAGTTAGGAGGGTGTCGTGTTAATTGCTTGAGGACAAGCAACAGCTTAAGTTAGGGTGTTGATGTGCTGGGTAATTTCGGCACATTTACATATTATTTGCTTAGAGTTTTACTTGTTCTACTTGTTAATTATCATGATATTTACTTAGTTTTAGTCTAATTTCAGTATATTGAGGGAAGAAACCCAGAAGCATAAAAAGAAGTCCAAAAAGCTGTCCAAAGGCAAGAAAAGAGTTCAAGAGTATAGCAGGTTCAATTCTGCGACCGCAGAACAGCTATGCGAGTCGCAGAATGCACAAGAGGATCGCAGAGGCAGACAGAACTTCAAGCCAAAATTCAAGTTGAGAATGTGGTCGCAAATGCGACCGCAGAACAAGAATGCTAACCGCATTATCGTCGCAGACACGAACAGAGTCTAAGGTGAAAAATAGAGTGAAGACTGCGATCGCATTCTGCGATCGCAGAGTCAATCTGCGTACCGCATTTTCAGATGCGATGAGAGGGAAACTGACTGGTAGGATCTGCGATGGAAAGTGAAGTTTTTGCGAACCGCATTCCTGCTCTGCGACAGGAATGCAATTGCAGACGTGCAACTGGGTCAAACTTAACTGCTGCTCGCCTCGGATTTTGGGCTTCTATAAATAGCTTTTCTAGGGTTGTGTGAAGAGAGATTGGTCAGAATTCAAAGTACAAAGTACTGCTTTTGGTTATTTTCGAATTTAGAGAGATTTTTGGGTGATCAAAAGAGAGAATTCGATATTGTTGTAAGATGAATTCAATTATTCTTATTTGTTCTTCATTTTTTAACATGTGTAGCTAAATTCTAATACTGAGGTTGTGAACCCTAGATGGGTACAATGTTATTGAAAGATTGATATTGATTCCAGTTTCGGAAGAAGCTTGATATTTATTTATTTCTCGTTCTGAATTTAATCGTTAGTGGTTGCAAACATTAACGAGTGCCAATTTACGCTATCGATTCTTGGAAAAGTGAGATAGAGTTTGGTAGAGATAAATAACAATAATTCAAGGCTTTAACCCTTGTTTAACGAAATTACTTAGGAATAAGTAGATTTCAACTTGGTAAATAATTGGGTGTTCTTAATTTTGGCTCTTTAGTATTCAGGAGAATCATAAGAGGATACGTTGTCTAAGTGTTGGGAAACATTGGATAACACGTTAATAAGAACCGATTGCATATCAAGAACGGATGTCAATATCAATATCAATACATTCTACTACATTAGGGGGAATACAGCCTTAGTATCTCAACTTCATATCTTTCCTTTCAAATTATTTTTGAGCTGCAACTATTAGTTTACTTTTCTTTACGTATTCAACATTAATTTACTCTATTTGGTTACTTGATCGAATTACGACTAAGTACAGTATTGCATTAATCAGATAATTGTTTCACGCCTATTCCCTGTGGGATTCGACCCCAACCTTGTTGGGTTACTATATTTGACATCGATCGCTTACACAATTGTAAAGGTGTAATTTGAGCGGATCATGCCTCTACTGCACATCTCTACTAATCTAAGCTAGCCAAATCTATGATCAATTAGGACTTTAAGGTTGTAATGTAGGCTAAGGGATGGGTAAGATACATTTAGGAATAGTAACTAACCCTCCTAAGCACTTTAATACACTATACTCACAAATCGAGCACATATTCTTCTCAACCAATTCACTCACAACAAACCATATACAATATAGCCCCTTTTTTAATTAAGCACTTTTATACTCCCACTAGCACAAATTAGTAAGATTAGGATGTGTGTGTTCTTCTACATTATTTGAATTATCATTTTCTTTTTCTTGCCAAATTGTTTCTTATCTTTTTTTTTTTTTACACACACTCCATAAATTAAGGTTCATCAGCTAGTGACCTTTTTTCACAACTTTAGTGTACCTTAAGGGCCCTTCCATGGTTCCACTCGAAAGCTACTCCCCAATCTCTCACCTTACTTCTCTTAGTGACTAAGTACCTTAGAGGTTAAGTTTCAACAATCTCAAATTAAGAACAAAATAGGGGTACGGCTTGTAATGTGCGTGCCAAAGAAAAGGTCTATAGGCTCAAAGGGGCAAGCAACAGAATTATTTTTTTGTAAGTGACCAGCACATCTATGATCAATCAAGAAACGCCTACGTCATCTCCTCGACTAGCACAACTTAATAAGTTCGTTTCAATTAACGGACGGGGGCAAGTTCTAGACTACACAGGATAGCACAGAAGATCACAATTCCTTACACACACATTGCGCATGACTCAATCAAAACGGTTCTGTTCAACTCTCAAGTCAAGAAAACTCATATAATTGTAAAATTTTAAGCAATATTACACTATGTGGCATACAAGTCAAGCAACTGAGAAAAAAGCGTCACTGGGTAGGCTATTTATTTTACTCGGGCATCACAATTCAAAGCAAATGTATGGGAAGATAGAGTGCATGCCATAACCTAATGTGCTAGCACCAAACATGTCTATAGGTACCTCAGAGCAACTCAGTTTCTTCCTATCCTACTCCCCTAAAAAAAATATAAAGTACCCGGTCCGAGCTACATTCTTAGAAAAGAACCAGCATCTAAAGAAAAACTAAGGAATACTACCTAACTATCCCCAAAAAAAAAATTATATCTTTTTAGTGTTTTTCTAATCGGACTTTAACCCCTCAAGAAAATTGTCCAAAAGATCCATCGTCGAAAAAATTCGAGCTTCTTTTGATTTTTTTTGTATTTTTGTAAAAAAAAAAAAATCTTTCTTTCTAAAACTAGACTAAGTAAAAAGTACTAAAAAGAACAAATTTATACAATGTACATCACAAGAAGTAGTTCTCCCACCCCACAATTAGCATATGCATAGTCCCCGATGCATGTAAAAAATGTAAAGCAAAGTAGGATGAAAAGAAAACTCCCTGCTAGTCGAATTCCTCCTCCTCAACATGCCCGCCAACCGTAGCTCCGGGCTCATCATCCTTATCAGCTCCCAGGGGCACCAAAGCCATGGGACCCGTGACGTCATCACTAATTGCATCCTCAGTATCAGAGCCTTTGTAAGTGTTCTCATCCTCTGAGGGGTGAATGGGACTGCCAGGTACAATCCCCAACATCTCTTTGGAAGACTAGACAAATCATTGCGTAAATGCATACGCTCCTCGTCTGATACACCCATCCTGCTCATGATCACATTTAAGGAGTTATAGAGATACCTATTGAAGTTCACGTCTCTTTCATTCCGTGCTGCCTGGGTAAGCTTAGACGTAGTCTCCAACAAATATGTGATGTCCATCAACTCCTTAGGAGCCTCCACAACCTCGTCATGCCCGAGGTATTCAGGCATCCCCCCTCCCCCCGGGACAACATGTACTGAGTGAGCAAATTTCCAAAGAAGAATCTCTTAATATGCCTCCCAAATCATGTGCAGGCCATCTCCCCAAGCGTGATCTCACCCACATTGATGGGTTGCCCAGTCATCAAAAAGAATATCACACACACTCGAGCTCGAGTGCATTCACTATTATGTTCAACTGGCATGAGGCGGGCCTGTACAAAATTTTGCCACACTTTAGCGGTCTTGTTAAAATCGAAGCGGAGCATCTCGAGATGGGAATCGCCCTTAGTTCTGGTCCACTTGGCATTTGAATCGATGCCACAAAGAGTGTGACGTATAGTCGTGTAGCTTGGGCTTTTGACAAAGTTTGTAACCTTCGCGGGTTAGATTTCTCAACTCCCAAAAATTCACATAAGGACCGCCTATCCAGTGGTACGTCCTTTCCACTGACCAATGACCTAACAAGTCCGCATTCCAATTGGCGTACAGTTCTCGCACCATATTCAAATTTGCATGGCTGGGGCATTCTAGGAGTTTATCCATTTTACAGTTCTTGCAATCGGGCAAGCACGTCCGAGAAGTTCTTTTTCAAAGTTTTCACATTAATACCTGTCTCGGAGATGTACCGCCCATATGGCACGAAATCCCTATGCCGTGCGATGGCGTCATCACTATCTAGTTTCAAACGAGGCCTCGATTGCAATGGTGCCTGTTGTGATGCGTAGGCAACTTGTTTACCTTTATCTTTCCTAGATGATCCTTCCCCTTGCTTGCGCTTTTTAGGCCCGGGAGCAGTGGTTGAGGACTTCCCTATTCCCTTGCCCTTGTTTGCGCTATCACGAGCCATAGCAAACCTACAACACAATTAAGCATGAATGTGAGAAAGAATCAACAAATCCGCCTAAGGTTGTCACGAGAGTCAAAGATGATCCCATACTTAAAGCCGAAGGCTCGATGTACTATACTCATAATCGTGGTTTAAGATGCAAAAGAATTGCACCACAAGGTAATGGGTACTCAAGACTTCCCCATGCCGCACAATTATAGCTCACGATTTATGCCACACAAATCAAGTGGTTCATAATGGCGAATTGATTTAGCCTTGATGCAAGCAAGTGACACATGATCATTAACCTCGACAACTACTACACTATATTAGCTAATTCTACAAAGTGCTACAACATACATAATATAAGATATATGGTGTGGGCGACATGTGCACATTAAAATGAAGCTCCGAATTATGTAAAATCATCCCCAAACACCCCACACTTAACCTGATATCACATACAACTACACTCGGTTACTAAGACTTCACCAGTGCACAAAGTACTCATTCAAACATTTTAGCAAACACGTTGTGGGCATGAAGTGTGTGCAAGTTAGTTCAATGATGGTGGAACATGGTGACCCTCCCAAATTTCAACGAATTAGAGGAAATTCTAGTTTACTACTCTGTTTACAACACAACGACAAAGTTGTCACAACCAATTTCGTTCTCATTAAAAACCCACCATAGAAAAAAAAATTAAAAAGAAGCACTAGTGGGGACTTGGGAAGGAGAATATTTAGTATCATCTACCAAATAAAATACAAAGACGAAGCAGAGGCACATACTTGTAAGAATTAGGATGAGAGCAAGAGAAAAGCTTGAAAAAATGGAGAGACAGGAGGAAGTGGTCGAGGCATAAGCTTGAGAGAGGGAGAGAGTTACGATGAGTGAGAGAGAGAAATAAAGTTAAGGTGTTAGAGTTGTGTTTTAAATTTAAGATGGGAATTGTAAGGTGGGTTATAATGTTACGATACATGGGTATATGGGTCGGATTTATGAGTATGGTTATTAACATAATAAACAAAAACGAAAAATAAAAAAAGAATTGTAATACTTACCTGCACCCCCAGCCCAGCACCCCATGCTAGGCCTGGTGCTGGGGGCATTGACTCACTGGAAAGTGCGCCCCAAGCAGCATCGAGCGCTGCTTGGGCGCTGGTTCGATATTTTTTTTTATTTTTTTTAATTGATCCCCGATCCCCCGAGCACTTTATATATCCAAATTTACATGCTTCACACTATTTTACCTATAATTTCTATGTCTACAAAGAAAATAAAAATTCTAGTCGACTCTAACTAAAAATTTAAAAACTAAACTATGAAAGCAATAAAAATTGGGTTGCCTCCTAACAAGCGCCTGATTTAGCGTCGCGACATGAAGCAGGACCTCGCATACTCATCAATGAGCACTACTTGTTGATACCCAATTTTTTCCTACCTTTCTTCTAATTAATTTTCTGGCGCTCCCTAGTCATTAATAATCTAATGCTCTATTTTTATTTAGTACTATTATTACTACTATTTATTATAATTATAATTGTTGAAGATATTGCTACTATTACAACAATAATTATTTTGTTACTAGTACTATCAGCATTGTTATTAATATTACCGCTAATATGATTATTATTGAGTTAATTACTTATTTAAAATATAATATTATATGTTCAAAGTATTTTTATTGAGTCCAAAATATTAAGATATGGGAGCCCAATTAAATTAATTTGAAGAAGGGGAAGACCATTTCAAGCACAATCCTTAGACCAAAACCCAGCCCAATTAGCCTAATCCCTAAAATTCTACGCCCATCCTCTTTTCTGCCCAAACAGTCGCCATCCTCTTCCTTCTTTGAGCAAAATTCCAATCTCCTCCATCTCCGAGCCTCCACCATTTTCGTGAAAAAGAACACTTTCCAGATGCTCTCCTCTCTCCCCTTTCCCCTCTCCCCTCTTTGCCCTTTTGAATATCTACCTCTGTTACGAGATTTGGTCAGAGGAAGAGGCCAAAGAACTTTTTGAATCAGATTCTTTTGAGGTTTGACTCTCAAACGGTTACAAACGTTTGATTTTTGAATTTGTTTGACTCCAATTTTGAAATCCCGCTCAATCTCTACGCCATAAACCCTAAGTTCCATCTATAAATACTCCCCCAAAGTCTTCAGCCGAAACCAAGCTTGAACCCTCGAAAATCAGTTTGATACCACATTCCATTTTACTAAAATATTTCAAGTTTCGCAATCTGTGGGAAATCTCTCAATTTTTAGTCTCTTTTTCACAATCTCAGTAACTAAGGAGTAGTAAATCTAAAACCTCAAAAGCTCCAGTTCACTGCCCCGTGGAAGGGAGCCTTAGTGCAAGACACTTCCTGCTTGCATAGAGTCATCACATTCTATCTTCTTAACCGCATCAGGCATCAGGCAACAAGTTCGAAAATCGCTTGGGGACGCCTATGGCATCTTTCGTCTATTTTATTTATCATTTGTTCTATTTTTACTTTTTTATTATTGCTGATTTATGTGTTTGGGTTTATCTCAAGTTTTTGGATTGTATGTTGAAATTCACTTTCAGAATAGGATTAATAGTAAAGTTTTACTTAATCCCATAGGGTCTTTCCTCTATCTAATTATAGAAGTAATTGTTTTATCGAATATAATAGGACATCTACTTTCAAGACTTAGAGCCCGTCTGGACATAAAAAGAATTTTATTTTTTTCAGAAAAAAATTTACTTATTTCCGAAAAAAAGTTTTACTTTTTTCTGAAAATTTTTAATTTTTTTCGAAATCTGGCTATAAAATTGAAGATGATTTTTGATTTGAAAAACTCCAAAAAGCTATTTTTCAAAATTTTCACTTAAATCACTCATAAAACATCAAAAATAACGTAAAATAATATTCATGTCCAAACACAAGTCTAATTTTCAAATATCATTTTTACTTGAAACTTTTTGCATTTTTTTTTAAAATTTTATAATTCTTATGTCCAAACGCCCACTTAGAAGTCAATTTATTATCGAACAACTTTGAATCCACAATCTTTTGTAGATTAGTCTATATTTGTTTAGCTTATTTAAAAGATTCAAATTTAACCTTCCATATAAATGACGTTTGAATCTCTTGCCCACTTTTTGTCCAATGTTCTATCAAAGTCTTTTATATAGCTCTAAACTCAAAGCTCGTCACATTGGAATTCATTCTTATAAAGATTTTCTTAAAGAATGAAGTATGCTATTTGTCCACCGGACTAATTCGAACTTAGATAATTTTAATTGGTGACTTAATTAATTAACCAAGTTCGGAAGAAAATCGCGTTTTGTGTGAATTTTAAGGGGTGCTTCACACCTTTTCCTTAATTTAACTAGAACCCCTTAACCAGAGGTTTTAGTCAAGTAGACCTTAACGAAATCTTACTTTATGTAAGATTAAATGATTTGGGTGTCCTAACTCTTCCTTTAAAATAATTGTGGTGGCGACTCTTAGTTAATAATAAAATTTGGAATCTCCAATATGTTGTACTCTACTTTGGCCCGGTTAAAATGGGGTATAACACTACGTTGGTCTTCTCACGATCAATGATTTCTCCCCAATAGTGTTTGACTCTATGCCCGTTCACTATGAATTTTCTTTCACCATTTAAAGCGCGCAACTCAATTGCACCATAAGGATTGACTTTCACCATCTCAAATGGACCTGACCATCTCAATTTTAACTTCCCACGAAACAACTTGAGTATAGAATTGAACCTGTTGTCCCGGTTCGAAGTGGCCTGGCTTGATACGCTTGTCATGCCATCTTTACGTTTTCGCTTTGTAAAGCTTAACATTTTCACAAGAGTACAGCTTGAACTCATCCAACTCATTCAACTGCAAGAGCCTCTTCTCGCCCCCGGCTTCAACATCCATATTGAATTTTTCAATGGCCCAGTGCGCCTTTTGTTCAAGTTCAACTGGCAAGTGATATGCCTTCCCATAAATAAGCTTATATGGTGACGCTCCAGTTGGTATTTTGTATGCAGTTCTATATGCCCACAAGGCATCATCTAACTTTGCAGCCCAATCCTTCCTATTCACACTCACTGTCTTCTCTAATATTTGCTTTATTTCTCTGTTGGACACCTCAGCTTGTCCACTTGTTTGCGGATGATATGTCGTGGCAACTCTATGGTGGACTCCATATTTAGCTAGAAGGTTATTCAACAACCGATTGCAAAAATGTGTCCCTTCATCACTAATCAAAGCGCGTGGAGTCCCAAACCTCGAGAATATGTTCTTCTTCACAAAAGAGGCTACCACTTTGGCATCTTTCTTGGCAATGCAATGGTTTTTACGTATTTTGACACATAGTCAACCGATAGCAAAATATATTTATTTCCTCTGGACAATGGGAACGGTCCCATAAAGTCTATCCCCACACGTCAAAATTCTTGACCTCCAGGATGTTATTCAAAGGCATCTCATGCCTCTTTGTGATTGTCCCTGTTCTTTGACACTGGTCACACTTCTTGACAAAGGCATGGGCATCCTTGAACAGTTTTGGCCAAAAGAACCCAGATTGTAGCACTTTTGCAGTTGTCCTATCGCCTCCATGATGGCTCCCATAAGGTGAGGCATGGAAATCATACAACACTTCCACCTCCTTTTCTGGAATGCACCTACTCATCAATTGATCAGCACATTGTTTGTACAAGAATGGCTCATTCTAATAGTAGAAATTTACATCATGTAGAAACCTCTTTCTAGCTTCAAATTCAATTTCAGGTGGAAGTACCCCACTCACAAGATAATTCACATAGTTCGCGTACCATGGGGAGGGTCTTGGGTGATAGCAAAAAGTTGCTCATCAGGGAATGCCTCCTTAATTTGTCCATCCTCCTCCACATACTCATGATTTTTCAGCCGTGATTTATGATCGGCTACTTGGTTTTTTGTGCCCTTGCGATCTCGTATTTCTACATCAAATTCTTGCAACAATAAAACCCAGCGCATCAATCTAACGTTGGATTTTTTTTGTAATTAGATACCTGATTGTTGCATGATCAGTATGGACTATGACTTTTGTTCCCACCAAATATGCCTGAAATTTCTCAAAGGCCTACACAACGGCCAACAACTCCTTTTCAGTGGTGGTGTAATTCAACTCTGCATCATCAAGAGTCTTCCTCGAATAGTATATGGAGTAAAACATCTTGTCCATTCCTCTGGCCTAGCACTACCCCAATAGCATGGTCACTCCCATCGCACTTAAGTTCTAATGGTAAGGACCAATCCAGTGTTGCAATAATGGGGGCAGCCACCAACTTCTTTTTGAGCTTCTCAAATGCCTTTAGGCGGGCTTCATCAAAATTGAAAGTTATATCCTTTCCAAGCAACCTGCACAAAGGAGTAGCAACTTTTGAAAAATCCTTAAGAAAGCGTCTATAGAATCTCGCGTGTCCCAAGAAACTCCGGACACCCTTCATAGAAATGGGTGGAGGTAATTTTTCAACCGCCTCCACCTTCACCTTATCAACTTCAATGCCACTCCTTGACACTCTGTGGCCCAACACAATTCCTTCTTGTACCATAAAATGATACTTTTTCCAATTTAACACCAAATTTGTTTCTTCACAGGGGGCCAGCACATTGCTCAAATTCTTCAAACAATCATCATAAAAAGACCCAAAGGCTGAAATATCATCCATGAAGACTTCCATAATATTTTTCACCATATCAGTGAAAATAGCCATCATGCACCTCTGGAAAGTGGCTGGTGCGTTATAAAGACCAAACGGCATTCGCTTGAAAGCGAAAGTACCATAAGGGCATATAAAAGTGGTCTTCTCCTGATCCTCTAGGCATATAACAATCTGGTTGTACTCTGAATAACCATCAAGGAAGCAATAATATTCATGCCTAGCCAATCTGTCCAATATTTGATCAATGAATGGAAGTGTGAAGTGGTCCTTGCGGGTTGCCTTGTTGAGCTTTCTGTAATCAATGCAAACTCTCCATCCCGTCACGGTGCGAGTAGGAATTAGCTCATTTTTCTTGTTCTCTACTACAGTCATCCCCTCTTTTTAGGCATATATTGCACTGGGCTTACGCAGTTACTGTCAGAAATAGGAAAGATGATACCTGCATCGAGCTACTTAAATTACTTCCTTCTTCACAACCTCTTTCATAATAGGATTTAATCTCCTTTGTTGCTCAACACTGGGGCAGTGTCCATCTTCCAGAAAGATTTTATGTATGCAAAATTATGGACTAATTCCTTGTCAGCAATTGTCCGCCCAATAGCCTTTTTATGCTCACGAAGTACTCTAAGCAATTTTTCTTCTTGCACATCAATCAAGGTGAATGAGATAATCACTAGTAATGTCTTAGAGTTCCCCAAATAAGCATAGCACAGATGTGTTGGAAGGGGCTTAATCTCTAGCTTTGGAGCTTCTTCAATTGATGGCTTAGGAGGGGTCAGAGTAACAGGCTAATCCAACTCCTCAAATCTCCCAAACCCATGGACATAATTGCAAGACAAGTCAAATACTTGCTCAATTTCTTCCATCATCTCATCTTTACTTTCTTATTCATCCCCAATCAAGGCTCGTTCAAGAGGATCTATGGGGCTCATATAAGGCAACAATGACATCACATCACTTTCCACCACATAAATCATGGATAGCTCTTCATGTGGGCTGGCAATCTGAGTGCTTTATACACATTGAGTACCTCCACTCAATCACCTACTCTCATTGTCATCTTTCTTTTGCACACATCAATAATATCTCTGCCCGTGGCTAAGAATGGACGCCCCAAAATAAATGGGACTTACTGATCAGGCTCATAGTCCAAGATAATTAAATCAACTGGAACATGAAAGAACCCACTTGAACTAACACATCTTCAATCATTCCTTCAGGATGAGCAAAGGAGCTATCAACTAACTGTAAAATTACAGTGGTTGGGCGCGGCTCGCCCAACCCCAACTATCTGAACATAGATAGCGGCATCAAATTGATGCTCGCCCCAAGATCACACAAAGCTCGCCCGAATGCGTGCTTACTAATCGAGATTTGGATAGTGAAACTACCTGGATCCTTCAATTTTTGAGGTAGCTTGCTTTGAATTAATGAGCTACATTCTTCAGTGAGTGCCACAGTCTCGAACTCTGTCAACCTCCTCTTATTTGCCACTATGTCCTTGATGCATTAGCTATATTTGGACACTTCTTGCAGGATGTCTACCAGTGGAATGTTAATTTGAACTTGATTCAAAATATCAAGAAACTTTTTATAGGACACATTATCCTTCAATTTCTGCAATCTTTGAGGAAATAGAGGTGGTGGCCTTTCAACTAATGGTGGGGGTTGCTTAGCCACCGCCTCTTCAGCTGGCTTCTTTGACTTCTTTGATTTTTCTGATTCTGCTTCTATGGTGGCCGGTTTCTCATGAAAGGTCACTTGCTTCCTAATTTTCGACTGGATTTCTTCTAACTGTCTCTTATTCCTCAATGACACAGCATTAATAAATGCCTTAGGATTAGCCTCAGTGTCGCTTGGAAGAGTTCCAACTGGTCGAGTATTTTGGGGACTGGCAAGTTGCCCCATTTGTCGCTCCAAATTTTGAACCGTTGCAGCGCGGGCTGCTGCTTGAGCTTTCTAGTCAGTCGTTAATTTCTTCATCATCTCCTCAAGGTAACTTATCGGGTTTGTAGGTTGTTCAGCCTAAGGTGGTCTATATTGCTGTTGAGGCGCTTGTGGCCTGTACAAATTCTGAGCACCTTGGGTTCCACCCTAAGAGAAGTTTGGGTGGTTCCTCCAGTTAGGATTGTAAGTGTTCCCATATTAGTTCGTCTGGCCTTTATTTACATTACCCACAAAACAGACAGACTCTGGATTAACTAGGCATAAGTCGCTTGTGTGACCCTCTCCACATACTTCACAAAATATTTGAACCTGTTGCATTGGCTAGGCTTGTTGCTTGTTAATAACCAAGGTCATCTGATTGACTTGGTTGGCCAATGTGGCAATCTGCACTGATAATGTAGAGACGGCATCTAACTCGAGAACTCATACGGACTTTTGCACTATGTGTCTGCCCATCTCTCCTTGCTAATATGGATTGCTTTTGGAGAATTTGTTCAATAATGCATAAATCTCATCAAAGATTTTCTCCAACACTTGACCTCCTGCTGCAGCATCCACCACAATCTTCGTCTTAAGATGTAGCCCTTCTATGAAAGTGTGAACTAACACTTCATTCCCGCGATTTCTGTTTGAAGGCAACTATCTCACTTCTGATATTTGCAGTTTTGCCCGAAGGAAAGAACCTTGCCAAATATTTCCTCGCCAGATCATTCCATGATGTAATAGAATTGGCTGGTTCCGCCTTCAACCATCGCTTTGCTTCGTCCAACAGAGAGAATGTGAACAGTATGAGCCTCACATAGTCTGGAGTGACTCCATTAGTGATATAAGTATCACGAATCTCCAAGAAGTTTAGGATGTGTTGTTTTAGATTCTTGTGTGGAAGACCCATATACTGCCCATTCGCACGTAGTAGCTGGATCATGCTATGTTTCAACTCAAAGTACCTAGTGATTATGGGCTTCACAATGCTGGAGGTGACATTAGCAAAGCTGGGCATCGCTACCGAACAACCATATGTTGCTCCTCTGCCATGTGAAATTGAACAAGTGCCTAAAGATTATCTGTGTCCCTTGCTTCCCTCAACCTCCTGTGAAATGTTCTCTAAGCTTCGGGATTAAAGCCTTGAAGTCTGTCCTGACTTCTGACCCTTCGTATTCAATGAAAGGTCCTGAGAGCAGAGCAAACAAGAAGAACATTAGACTTGACGAAATAAATAATTAATGCAAAAACTAGAAAGTGGTCTATATTCAAGTCCTCAGCAACGACGCCAAAAACTTGTTGGTCCCAAACGCACACGCAAGTATACGTGGTCGTACAAGTAATAAAATGATAAGTCGAGTGTCGAACCCACAAAGACTTGTGTTAACTACCCACTAGCTTCACTAAGATTATTATTCAGTCAACTATTTTTGAGTTCGGAAGTGTGATTACACTACGCAATAATTCTAACAAGTAACTAATTTATCAAGCAGCAAAATGATTGTTGTGTATTCAATAGAGACAAATATTCCAGGGTTGTGATCGACTCACCAATCCTATTGTGTTCTAATTAACTCTCTTACATGACTTTCCCAAGCATAGCATAGAGAGTAAATAGAACCTAACTGTTGGCCATACAATTAAGCAATTAATTACAGAATTAAAGAAACAATCATATATTGGTGAATTGTAATCAAGGTTAAGTCAACTTTAAACGACAATATTCACGGCTAAATCACAACCCCAGAACTATGGGTTTAGCCACTCATGATAATATCAAAACAAATTCACAAGTGTTGAATAATTGAAAATACTAAGAAAAGATGAAGAAAACTGAGATATCCTCGCTCCCGGATGTTCCTCGTGTGTATTTTTCCTTCAAAGTGGCGTCTCCCCCCTCAAAATAGGCTTAGTCTTGCTTGTATAAGCGTTGGGTAGGTTTTGGGCCGAATAACCTTGTCTCGGGCAAAGTTGGAGAAGTTTCCAGTCACCAGCGCCCAGGGTAGCATGGGGCGCTAGCCCTGGTGCTGGGAAAATAAGCATACTGGAATTGGCGTCTCAGATAGCGTCCCATGCTGCCTGTGGCGCTACAATGGCCAATTTTTCATCTTTTGCTTCTTTTTGAGTCTAATCTCCACTACTAGAAAATAGGTCAAAAGCGACCAAAAAAAGCGACTAAAGTTGGTCACTATTTGCCAAAAAGCGACCAAAAAGCGACCAAAATGGCCTGGTCGGTATTCAGGTGGTCACTAACAATTTGCGACCAAAGTTGGTCGCAAATTTGCGACCAACGTAGGTCTCTACCACAAAAGGACCAAACAAGCCGGAAAAACATATAGAGATCGACTTTGGTCGCTATTTTTTTTTAAAATTATTATATTTTGGGCAATAGCGACCAATATTGGTCGCTAAATTAATTATTTTTTTAAAAATTCTTTAGTATTGCGACCAAAGTTGGTCGCTAAATAAAAAAAAAATTAGCAGTTAGCGACCAACTTTGGTCGCTAATTGCTGAATTTTTTTTAGTAGCGACTAACTTTGGTCGCTATACTCCCAGATTTTAAAAATCTGGGTAATTTAGCGACCAACTTTGGTCGCAAAAATTAAAATTTAATTTTTTTTTTATAGCTTAGCGACCAAGGTTGGTTGCTTTTTTTGGTTCATTTTTTTCAGAAATTGCCTGTTTTGGACTACACCACCTGCCAGCTTACCAAATTCCTAAAATAGGCATTTTATGCCATGAAAACAAGAACAACGACAACAACAACAACAAACAACAAAACAACAACAACAATAAACAACAACGAGAATAACAACAACAATAAACAATATCATTAAACAACGACATTAAACAATAACAAGGTATAAAGTTCAAATGAACTTATACATTATATAAGCTGTTATTACAATTCAACGTCTACTAATGTCTACATCATGAGTGTCATCGTCGGATGAAGTGTCATCATCAAGATTATCATCCGGCGATGATTCACGTGACCGGGGAATCGGAAAAGAGCCAGAAGCCAAGAGAGATTTGAGCTGCTCTTGTATGGCAGCATACTGAGCATCTCTAAGCTTTTCTCTTTCTTCTCTAACCTTCTCTCTTTCCTTGGCAGCTTCTAGCTCGGCTGTGAACTTTGCCAAATTCTCCCGCATAGAGGAGAGGCACTCCTCATCAAGTTGCTCCGCTTGCGAGGAAGTGCCTACTCCTTGCATTCCGCACCTATAGCGGTGGAATTTCTTAGCGGGAAGCCCATATACCTTCCCCCCTTTTAGACCGCCAGCAGCCTGCGTCCATAGTCTTTCAGCATCCTCGTCCGACGGTTGGATTGGTTCGCCCGATGAAGATGGTGGCTGGCTGCGTACAAATTCTTCCAACTCAGCTGTGAAGCGACTCTATAAGAAAAGTTACATAGAATTAGTATTCAAAAGTTATATAAAACTAAATCAAAGTAGTTATTGAAAATTGAAAACTTACATGTACAACCGAGGCTCGGTCCTCGACCCACCTTTCTTCATCCGAATCTTTCTTCTTCTTGACAATATGAGTTTGCTTGAATAACTCATCTTGCCTCATCGGACGGCCTAACTTCTTCTCCTGAAAAGTCATAAATTTTAGTTAATAAACAGATTAGACGTTGAAAATTAAAATTAAATTAAGCAATTACATACCATTTTCCTCTTTATTGAACCGAGGCTGATCGCACCTCCAGTGTGCAGAGAGACTCCCTTCTCCGAAGCACGAGCTTTCTTTCCTTGCTCGCACTTCTTTAGGAAATCTATGGCTAACCATTGCCTTTGCAGATCATCCCATAGACGATCTTGCAACCAGGAGGGCTTCGTGTTCGTCCTTCTAGCGTTGGAAAAGCAATGGGACAACCGCTTGAGAGCCTTGTGATGGAAGTTAGCAGCTACCTCCGCACTATAGCGGTGTTCCCAAACACACTTGATCTGTATTTGAGAAGTTAAGTATTTAGATGGAAATATCATAAATATAAATAATTGTACTGCTTAAAAGAACATTTATACCTTAAAATCATTGAAAATTGCCTCCTTAAGCGAGAATGGAAAATCACTCCAAGTCGCATAAGGGCCATCATATAGCTTTCGAGTTGCCTGGGTGATTATCCTCGTAGTAACATTACTAGGGATAAACCTTTAATGTAATTAAAAAAAAAAGACACATTAATATCTTAGTAAAACCGTAGAAAACAATAAACGTTAAAAATAACAAATAACTCTT
>MCJB01051624.1:0-27462 GCA_002018475.1 Nicotiana obtusifolia | reverse complement strand
TATGAGTTTGATTTGATCTCGAATAGTTCATTTTGTGTAGGTAGCCATTCATAAGGTGTTCAAGGACCCGGAAGACGCGTATAGTTCTATCAACGAGGTACGTAGGGTCCTTCTTTATATCTTTCGGCATGACTAGAACTTGAATGAACGTTTATTGGATTGTTTCATCAAATTCGAACTGCTCCACTCCAAATTGATAAATATGATTAAATCTACCCTTTTCACATGAATGACTCATATCGAAGAAGATTTAAGTATTCTCATCCTTCCTTGTTCATCACTCAAAGAGAATTAAAATTCTTTTGTTCGTTCTTTTTCCAACGTCCATATTGATCATGGTTATTGATAGCTTGAACATGATGTCTACTTCAAATAAATCCGTACTACGTAACTTCCATGTTTCTTGTGCTGGTTGTCTCATGGTTGGAAACCAAAGGACGTAGGAACAATAAAAATAGTCGAATGATAACGACAATAGGTCACTTCGACTCTTCTCATGATATCTCTTCTGAGGTCGGTCTTGCATTGCACTTATGTATATATATATGTGTGTTTATTTTCATTACCGAGCCGCGCTATAGTCGGCCGGGTAGGCACTTCTATGTGCACCTAGACATGTTTTTTCTTTACCGAGCCGTGTTGTAGGCGGCCGGGTAGGCACGTAGCTGTGCATTGCCACTGATCAGTTGGGCAGAGGATGTTGTGATGATGAGCTCACCCCACAGAGGGATTTATTATTATTGTTATATGATATAATATATATATACCTCCACAGTGAGGAATGATTTTACGAACGCATTTACATTTATGTTGTGGATATGGTCGCCCTCAGTGGCTTTGAACAGAGTTTCAGGTTATTTGTAAATCTCTTCTCATATTATTTACCTTATTTGTGCTTGTCCTTGCCGCCCTACATATTCAGTACATATTTCGTACTGACGCCTTTTGTGCGCTGTGTTCATGCCCACAGGTGCTGATAGACAGGCCGGCGTGCCTCCGCAGTAGGACACTGAGATCAGCGGTTGAGTGTCGCACTCCACTTCTTCGGAGTTGCTGGTTGTGAGTCTATAGGTACAAATGCATATGTATATGTATTGTTTTGGGTATGTCGGGCCCTATCCCGACTTGTTGATATTGTGTTGCTCTTTTAGAGGCTTGCAGACCAGTTGTCAGTGTATATATGTTTTGCATGGCCTTGTCGGCCCCCTGTACAGTTGACATGACTATATAGTCTTGTTGGCCTTAGATATATATGTATATATATATATATATATAAAAGTTGTTGTTGGGTTCTTGTTAGTGTCACATTGCATCCTTGTCGGCCTATTATTCATATTACATGTCACAGATGCTATGGTTGGTTCGTTCGGGCCTTCGGGTGCCGAGTGCCGGCCACACTCCCCAAAGTTGGGGTGTGACAAGAGCACACCTTTATATACTTAATAATGTCTTGAACATTGATAAATGAATTCACTTTGAAATAATAAAGATAAAAAATAGGCACCACATGAACAAATGAGTGGTTTACAGTAAAAAAAATAAAAAATCGACAAATTAGTAACTAGAATTGAATGGACCAATAAATTTTTGAAAGTTACAGGTTAAAACTTCAACCTATGTTTGACACAATTACTAAAATAGCAGACCAATTTGTAGGAACCATTAGAACTAGCAATGATAAAGTAATACTAGTGCCTATATTGCTTGAGGGCTCACACACTATTACATGATAGACCAATTTATTAAGGGCAACAAACATAATAAAGGAAGTCATTTTTGAATAAGGATGCATTGGAAGATGATAATGGCGCGGCTTGCCCTCATGCCCTTCCACCCCCTTCTTTCTAGAAATTGATTCTCACTGTGACCCTTTATCTATCACATTATTTTTAAGTACTTCCTCTGTTCTGAAAATGACGAATGCGTTTGGAGTAGGAGGGTCAAATCATATAATTTTCGCGTGCATTGGAACAAACAATTTCTATCTTTTTACCCCTCTATCCCATTTTGTGGCATTGCTTGACTGACCACGGAGTATAAAATAGAAAGACTTTTGAAACTCGTGGTCTAAAACAAGTCATAGACACGTGTAGCTATAAATCATCTCATTAAGGGTAAAATGAGAATTTTAAATTTAAATTGTTTCTAAATATAGAAAAGTATCTTTTTTTTTTTTACACACTAAATAGAAAAGTTTGCCACATATATTGAGACTCAGGAAGTGGAAGAAAATTTAAACACTAAGAAACTAGATGGAGAAGAATTACAAATCGCAACCAGTTATAATTATAAAAATTTAAAAATATGGAACATCTTAGTAAAAGAAAAAAACTTTTTGCTTGCGCAAACTGTAATAGTGCCAACTTTTAACATTCTTTAGCAAAAAAACTTCACATACACACCCTTATTATCTTGTAGAATCAAAGAAGCATCAGCACCTCTCATTTGCAACCTACCCATTATGACAAGCTGACAATATGCAGAAAGATTCTAGATACTCACATAAGAGTAGAGCAGCTGCAGTAGCAACCGGCAAGTTGGTTAAGTTTCAAAATAAACTTATGTTCAAAGTTTAGAACTGGGCTTTTCTTTAACATGCAACTCGAATGTGTTAAGGGGCATCACTCAACCTCAAAATGTAGCTGATGAAGTGAGAACTGCCCAAGATCATATAAGGAGACAACAACATATTCTCTCAACCAATATAGGACACTATAACGCCCACTCCTCCCTACCCTTCACTCTCAAGACTAGACATCTAGAGCGGGAACATTACAACATGGGAGCCCACAACTGAGTAAACCAAGAATATGGATAGATCTGGCTCCATTAGCATACTAAGAAAATGGGCCTTGGCCCTAATTCAATCCCAAAAGCTAGCTCATGCGGTGAGAAATACCAAGACCCTAAGAAGACAACGAACCATTCCCTCAACTCTTTGCTTGCCATAATTGCAATAGTGTTATATAAAAAGGGATGCGTGAAATACCAACTTTTGAAATTCTTAAGCGAAAACCCTCATAAACCTACCCTTGCTTATCTTGCAGAACGAAGAAGCATCAGCACTTGCTACCAGAGAAACGTCCATGGCTCATAACTGAAATGCTTTGGTCCTTTCATTTGCAACTTACCCATTATGACAGGCTAACAGTAGGCACAAAGACACTTGATTCTCACATAAGAGTAGAGCAGCAGCTGCTGCAACCGACAAGTTGATTAAGTTTCAAAATAACCTTATATTTTTTATTTTATTTTTTGAAAGACAAGGAAATTCTAAGTTTAAATCATTGGAAAACAAAATTCCCGACACAGATTTTAATGGTCAAGGCTTTTAAACTACATTGCAGCTGGACAAGTAATACCAATATGTCAGAACAGAAGGCCATCTGCTTGAATTTCCACTTAAAAGAGAGAAGTTCCCTTTCCCTTCTTATCTCCACCAATCTCAAAGTGCTTACACCGCTTGATTGGGTGCTGGGGTACATGTTTGCACCCTTGGCATTACAACCTTAGCACAATCTTCTTGGTAGCTTTAGCCTTCTTGTGGAAGACAGGTTTTGTCTGTCCACCATAACCAGATTGCTTGCGATCATAATGTCTCTTCCCTTGAGCAGCTAAGCTATCTTTTCCTTTCTTTTATTGAGTAACTTTATGCAGGGTGTGCTTCTTGCACTCCTCCGATTTGCAGTAAGTCTTCTTAGTTTTTGGTTTCACCATTGTGAGAGCTAATGGGGTTTGTTACAGGAAGCACCTTTTGGTCTAACGGCGTCCATAGAACCTTTTTAAAACTGGGATTTCTGTTCAAGTTTAGAACTGGGATTTTCTGTAACATGCAACTCAAAAGTGTTAATTTGGTGTAACCCAACCCAAGATGTAGCTCATAAGGTGGAACCGCCCCAGATCATATAAAGAGACAAAATATTCTCTCAACCAACATGGGACACTATAACACCACTCTCATCCATCCCCCCAGGGACTCTCAGGGCTAGACATCTGGAGCATGAACAATACAACATGAGCATCAATGCTTCAGTAAACCAAGAAATAGGTCTGGCACCAGTACTATATAAAATGAACCTTGAGCCTAATTCAACATTTCAATCCCAAAAGCTAGCTCATGAAGTGAGAAATGCCCAAGACCTTAAGGAGATAATAACTCATTCCCTCCGGCAATGTAAAACACTTCAACAAAGAGTATTTTAAAAACAAAACAACAAGTATAGTCAACATTTGCAGGTTCTGAATAGGTTATCTTTCTTTCCAAATTTAATTGAATTTTAGACATTTGGGTTGGATGTTTGTAAAATCCTAATTTCACAGGATTTAAACCCAAGCATGTCCAATTGAAGGTTCTTTCCTAGTGATTCACCCAGTGGCCAATAGGTGTCATTTGAAAAATCAAAATTCTTGCATACCAAACAGAATAAGATATTAGAAACGAGACAGTGTTTGCAGAGTCCTGGATATTTAGGTAGTTTCCCAACATAGAATACCTTAAATTCATAGTTTCGCAGAAGAGGGACACTCACCACTGTACTTCCCGTTCCTTTCATAGTCTTCCAAAAAATGTGACACTACAGTAGTTGGGATGACATAGCCAATATTTTCAGTCTCATCTGACCTGTAAACCTAAAAGACTTGTCTTGTCAAAACATATATCTTAATTTAAAAAGAACTTTTCATAGCATCAGTTTGTCATAGTTGAAGAAACCAGCATGATGATAACCATGTTTGGACGGGGAAATGCACAAGGAAAATGATTCACGCACTGATCAAAGGGCAGAACATATTGCTGTTTAGATTCAGGAAATTTGAACTTGTAAAGCAGAAAATACCAAGAAAAGCTTCAAATAAGCAAAAAGTATAAAAAGTAATTTGTGATATTATTGATGAGGTATATGGCTTCGGGGGCAATTACCAATTCCCAAACGTAGTAGTTTTATGGTCTGTCTTGAGGCAAGGTTTCAGGCTAGTTCAAACATGCATTTCCGAACCAATGATGATAACAGCAGCGGTAGAATGAAGAACTAGTGCAATTAAGTAGTCATAATTTATAAACCATTTGAAACTTGAAGAGCAAAAGCTGCATCCCAATTTATAAAGACATTATTTTTTATAGACCAAATGGTAAATCCACAAGAAGCCATAATTTAATAACCTGACAATAGCAATATCAGATTCTGACAAGAAACTACCTGAAATGCCACCCCTATGCACTCTCCATCGTCATTGAATGCAGGGCCGCCACTATTACCTAAAACAGTTGCTATTAGTAACAGAAACTACAGTACAGAGAGAAAGCACAAGCCATGATCCTCGTACAAGCACATGTATGAAGTCAAAAAAAAGTTAGATTTTCTTTTCTTTTTTGTTCTGTTTTTTATAAGGTACAAAACAAGTTAGATTAATAGGAGAAATTTATTGGGCATGCTTTTATAAAGCAAGAGTCTCATCATCAATGTCCATATTTACCAGGATTTATTGCTGCATCAATTTGAATGCCCAGCAGCTCAGATGATCCATGAGCATATGATGTGACCTAATGATTGATGAAGACCAATATATGAGTTAGCACTAGTATTCAACATTTAGGAGAACAAAGGAGTAAAAGGGAAGATCGACTTAATTTCTAACAATTTCCCACATTTCAATATTAACTAAGAAATAAGGAAGCTGTTAAGTATTTTTGGTATAAGTAAAACACCAGAGCCAATGTAAGCTTGATAAACTTTAACTGTAACGATAACCATTACAAAGTGGGCAATAGTAAGAAACAAAACAGCGTAAAAGTAAAAGAAAATTCAAAAAGAGAAAAAAACAATTATCACAAAGAAGAATGGATATTCGCCATAGTACCTAGCTTCCATCAACATGTTAAATTGCTGGACGTCATTGATGGAATGTCATTTTGCCCACCGTCTAGGTAATGCAATAGAGATGTTCCGCAAAATTTAGTTTAGGATGAGGAACCTGATCTATAGTCAACGAACTGCCTTAAAGCATAAGTTCTAATTGTTGATTAGCATGATTCAAGGAGATTTGATTTAGGAGATTGTTGATTAGCATGATTTTAGGAGATTTGATTATATTTAGGAGATCTTATTTTATTTTATTTTATTTGATAGCTGGATTGATTGTATAGATTTATTTTATTTTCTTAATTAGCATTAAGAGTTTTGTATAAATGTCCTTGCTCATGGGATGTAAATATACACTGAAATATAAAAAGCCTTTTCTTCTTCTCAAAATCTACATGATATCAGAGCCATTGCTGCCTTTTTGGGATGAGTTATCTCCCTCGTAGCATTAGGGTTCTGTTTTGTTCAAAGAGGCCGAGATTTCTCTCTCTTGGTGGATGTTCGCAACACAAACTCCTACTAGTCAGTTTTGTTTTTGGAATATTCTTTTTTATTAGGGTCGCTAGAACATTCCGAGCATATCCCTACCAGTTTTGATTTTTTCATTCACTGGAGCTAAGGTTCGCTCGAGACAGATATGGTTTCCAGCGAGGCAGATTATTTTTGAGCAATTTTCTTCAGATTTCCTTCCGATTGGGTAGAAATATGGAGACATTCAAGGAGACGGTTTCTGGAGAAATCTTGTCTTCGGATGAATTTCAGTTTCTCCCTCACCTCTTAGCCAAACTTGACTGCGCTAATGTTGCCACATCCAATCGTGTGCAATCAAGTAATGCCCTTCGCTGTTCACCTTAATTCTTGGATTATTGATTCTGGTGCAAATAGACACATGACAGGCTCTTCTAAAGGCATTCAAAACTATTCACCGTGTCCCAAAGGAGATAATGTTAAAATAGTCAATGGTTCTTAACTATCTCTAGAACAGGTTCTGTCGTTCGTACTCATAATATTAAACTATCATCTGTGCTCCATATCCCTGAGTTAGTGCCATCACCGAGGCTCTAAACTGTAAAATCGAATTCTTTCCTGATCATTGTATTTCTTAGGATCTTCAAACAAAGAAAAGGATTGGCAGTGGCAGATTGCGTGATGACTTGTATATATTAGATGGAATTCAAAACTCTGATCAAGCCTTTTTTTGGGAAAATAAGGATGTCAACCAAGAAATAACACAGCGGCATAGACGGTTAGGACACCCACCATTCTTTGTTTTGAAAAAGTTATATCCCAATTTGTTTTCAAGGACTCGATTTGAATCTTTGTTTTGTGATGCGTGTGAATATGCCAAGCATACTAGAAACTCTTACCCTGTGTGAGTGATAATAGAAGCACAACTCCGTTTATGACTATTCATTCTGATGTATGCGGTCCTACCCAAATTGTTTCTTTGTCTGGTAGTCGATGGCTTGTTACTTTCATTGGTTGTTGCACTAGGATGACTTGGGTATTGCCAAAAGTGAAGTTTTCTTTTGTCTTCAGTCATTTCATAAGATTATTTGTACTCAGTTTGATGCCCAAAAAAAAAAAAATTGAGTACTGACAATGGCAACGAATACATAGGATAAAAGATTTGGTGCTTATTTGGAGTTTAATGGGATAGTCTATCAGACTAGTTGTCCTTACACTAGTGCACAAAATAGGATCGTTGAAAGAAAAATAGGCATCTGTTAGAAGTAGCAAGGTCTCTTATGTTCACCATGCATCTATCAAAACCTTACTAGGGGGATGCTATTCTGGTGGCTGCCTATCTTATCAACAGAATGCCACTTAAACCCCTTAATTTTCGAAGTCCTTTGAAAGCTATAAAAGGTAAGAAAGAATATATTGTTCCTTCAAAGGTGTTTGGGTGTGTTTGCTTTGTCCCCACTAGAATTCTGGAAACTTGATCCTAGAGCTATAAAGTGTGTTTTCAGTGGGTATTCTCCGACACAAAAAGGTTACAAATGTTATCATCCTCCCTCTAGGAGATCTTTTGTTAGCATGGATGTTACTTTTCGAAAATCTGAGCCTTATTTCAGTATTACGTCATCACCTCTTCAGGGAGAGCAGTAAGGAGGAAGAGGTGATTCCACCTAATTCCATTACTAGACCTCTTGATGACTTTGTCACAGGGAAAAGCGAAATTGGAGAAAGAATTTAGGGGGAGACTATTGGGCATTTGGATAGGCCCGATTTGAAAACTTAATCAAGGAGAAATAGAGCAGAAAAAGCCATCATGCAACCTACCGAGGCTGAACCTTCTCCTACTAGTGAGTTATCTACATTTCCTAATGAGTTAGATGTGCCTATTGCCTACAGAAAAGGAATCAAATCTTGCACCACCAAACACCCTTTATCTAATTTTGTCTTCTATGATTCTTTGTCTCCCTCCTATAGAGCCTTTGCCTTATCTATTTCTTCTGTGTCTATTCTCCAGAATTGGAGGGAAGCTTTTACAATCCTAAATGGAAGCAAGCTATGATTGAAGAAATGAAGGCTTTGTCAAAAGATGAAACTTGGGAACTTGTCACTTCACCACCATACAGGAAATTGGTTGGCTGCCAATGGTTCTTCACTGTGAAGCACAAAGCTGATGGCTCGATTCAAAACAAGATTGGTGCCTAAGGGATTCACTCAGACTTATGGAGTGGATTATCAAGAGATATTTGCCCCTGTTGCTAAGATGAATACTATTACAATTCTTTTGTCTTGTGCAGCTAATCTTGATTGGGAATTGCAACAGTTTGATATGAATAATGCATTTCTTCATGGAGACTTAAAAGAAGAGATGTATATAGAGATTCCTCCTGGATTTGATACTATACAAAGTCAAGGAAAGGTATGCAGATTGAAGAAAGCATTGTACGGACTGAAGCAATCCCCCAGAGCTTGGTTTGACAAATTTAGCAAAGCAATGATCTCCTTCGGTTACCAACAAAGCAATGTTGATCACACCCTCTTCATAAGACATTAAAAGGGTAAACTCACTCTTCTCATAGTTTATGTTGATGACATAGTAATGACAGGGGATGACAAAGAGGAGATGGCCCGATTGAAGAAGTTGTTGGCACATGAATTTGAGATCAAGGATCTAGGAAAATTGCAGTACTTTTTGGGAATTGAGGTTGCTAGATCCAAAAGAAGAATCTTTATTTCTCAAAGGAAATATATTCTGGATCTCTTGAAAGAAACTAGCATGACAAGTTGCAGACCCGCAGAATCGCCCATTGAAAGCAATCGCAAGTTACAAAGCGGATTTTGAGAGTCAGTTGATAAGGAGAGATATTAGAGGTTAGTTGGAAGACTCATTTATCTCTCCCACACTAGACCAGATATAGCCTATTTAGTTAGCTTGGTGAGTCAGTTCATGCATAATCCCCGAAATCCTCATATGCAAGCTGTCTTTCACTTTTGCGACATCTGAAGTCTGCTCCAGAGAAGGTCTACTTTTCTCCAAACATGATCACCTCCGAATAGAAGCCTTTACATACGTGGATTCGACTGGATCTCTAGATGACAGAAGATCTACATCCGGTTATTGTACGCTCGTAGGACAAAACTTGGTTACTTGGTGAAGCAAGCAGCAAAGTGTAATTGCTACATCAAGTGCGGAAGTAGAATATAGAGTTGGCCCAGGGTGTTTGCGAACTGCTTTGGCTACAAAAGCTACTACAGGAACTGAGACTGTCTGAAAAAGGAAAACATTCCTTGTACTGTGACAATAAGGTTGCCATCAGTATAGCTCATAATCCAGTCCAGCATGACCGAACAAAGTGTGAAAGCACGGGAGAAACATATTATCTGTTATCTCAAGTGGTACAATGCCCTATTTATATACAGTGATTACATAATAATAGGTATCTACTTCCCAATGTGCGACTTAACACTCCCCTCAAGCCGGTGCATATAAGTCATATGTACCGAGCTTGTTACAAATGTAGCTAATACGAAAACCAGTAAGAGATTTAGTAAAAATATCTGCTAGCTGATCATTCGACTTCACAAACTTTGTAACAATATCTCCTGAGAGTATTTTTTCTCTGACAAAATGACAGTCGATCTCAATGTGTTTAGTCCTCTCATGGAATACCGGATTTGACGCAATATGAAGAGCAGCTTATTATCACACACCAGTTCCATCCTGCTGATTTCTCCGAATTTCAACTCCTTGAGCAACTGCTTGACCCAAACTAGCTCACACGTTGCCATAGCCTTGGCCCGATATTCAGCTTCGGCGCTAGATCGAGCAACTACATTATGTTTCTTGCTCTTCCAAGTGACCAAATTACACCCTACTAGAACACAACATACAGACGTAGAACATCTATCAAAAGGTGATCCTACCCAATCAACATCTGTGTACCCAACAATCTGCTTGTGGCCTCGATCCTCGAATAGTAATCCTTTGCCTGGAGCTGACTTTATGCACCGAAGAATGCGAACAACTGCATCCCAGTGACTATTACAGGGAGAATCCATAAACTGACTTACAACACCCCCGAAAAAGAAATGTCAGGCCTAGTCACTGTGAGGTAATTCAATTTGCCAACCAACCCCCTATATCTCGTAGGATCTCTAAGAGGCTCCCCTGTCCAGGCAGAAGCTTAACATTCCGATCCATAGGAGTGTCAACTAGTCTGCAGCCCATCATTCCAGTCTCCTCAAGAATGTCTAAGACATACTTCCGCTGTGCAATAACAGTACCTGAGCTAGACTGAGCGACCTCAATACCTAGAAAATACTTCAATCTGCCCAGATCCTTAGTCTGGAAGTGCTGAAAGAGATGCTGCTTCAGATTAGTAATACCATCCTGCTCATTGCCAGTAATAATAATATCATCAACATAAACCACCAGATAAATACACAAATTAGGAGCAGAATGCCGATAAAACACAGAGTGATTAGCTTCACTACGAGTCAAGCCGAACTCCTGAATAACTGTGCTTAACTTACCAAACCAAGCTCGAGGGGACTATTTCAAACGATATAGTGACCTGCACAATTGGCATACAAGACCACTAGACTCCCCCTGAGCAACAAAACCAGGTGGTTGCCCCATATAAACTTCTTCCTTAAGATCACTGTGGAGAAAAGTATTCTTAATGTCTAAATGATAAAGAGGCCAACGACGTACAGCAGCCATGGACAAAAAGAGACGAAGAGATGCTACTTTAGCCACGGGAGAGAAAGTGTCACTATAATCAAGCCCAAAAATCTGAGTGTATCCTTCTACAACAAGATGAGCCTTAAGCCGATCAACCTGGCCATCCGGGCCGACTTTGACTCCATAACGCAACGACAACCAACAGTAGACTTACTTGAAGGAAGAGGAACAAGCTCCCAAGTGCCACTCGCATGTAAAGCAGACATCTCGTCAATCATAGCAATGCCGCCATCCTGGATGAGATAGTGCCTCACCTGTAGACTTAGGGATAGAAACAGTAGACAAAGATGATTCAGAATGAGGTGATGACAGACGATGATAACTTAAACCGACATAATGGGGATTAGGATCGTACACCTTTGCGGAGTGCAATTGGTTGACTAAGAGGAGACAAATCCGCAGTAAGTGCAGAATCTGAGGCAGGACGTGAATCACCTGGGCCTGATGTTGGACGTGGACGACGATTATAAGTCAAGAGCGCTGGAGCTGCAGAAGGTTGAACTGGACTAGGTGGTGGAACTGGAGTTATAGGGGATGGAGCTGCAACTGGAGCTGTAGGTGGTGGAGCTGGAGTTGTAGAGGAAGATGAATGGAAGATAGTGACTGAATCTCCAAAAGATGAAACTGGTAGCACCTCAAAAATACATAAGTGATTACCTGGACCTATGAAGTATGATTGCGTTTCAAAGAAGGTAACATTAGCGGAAATAAGGTACCGCTGGAGGTCAGGAGAATAGCATCAAGTTACCCCTTTTGCGTTTTCGAGTAACCCAGAAATACGCACTTAAGAACACAAGGAACTAACTTATTTTGTCCTGGAGTAAGGTTATGAACAAAACACGTGCTTCCAAAGACACAGGGTGGAAGAGAGAACAAAGGTAAGTGGGGAAACAGGACAGAGAATGGAACTTGATTCTGGATAGCTGAAGATGGCATACGATTAATAAGATAGCAAGATGTAAGAACTGCATCCCCCAAAAACGCAACGGAACATGAGATTGTATGTGTAGGGTACGAGCAGTTTCAATAAGATGTCTATTCTTTCTTTCAGCTACCCCATTTTGTTGAGATGTGTTCGGACAAGATGTTTGATAAATAATCCCATGAGAATTCATAAACTGCTGAAATGGGAAAGACAAATACTCTAGGGCATTATCACTACGAAATGTACAGATAGAAACCCCAAATTGATTTTGAATTTCAGCGTGGAAGGTCTGAAAAATAGAAAACAACTCAAATCGATTTTTCATCAAAAATATCCAAGTGCACCTAGAATAATCATCAATGAAACTGACAAAGTAGCGGAATCCCAAGGTAGAACTGATCTGACAAGGACCCCAAACATCTGAATGGACTAAAGTAAAAGGTGACTCTGCTCGATTACCAAGACGCCGAGGGAAATATGAGCGGGTATGCTTACCAAGTTGACATGACTCACACTCTAAAGTGGACAAGTGAGATAAGCCAGGTACTATTTTCTGAAGTTTTGACAAACTGGGATGTCCTAACCGTTTATGTAATAAATCTAGTGAATCGCTAACAGGACAAGTTGTTGAAGGATGACAAGATGTGAGACCATGTGATTTTGCAAGAATAAGGTAATAAAGTCCATCTAATTCACGTCCGGTACCAATGATCTGCCATGTCCTGTATAAAAACAAGGTCATCAAGAAATAAAACAGAGCATTTAAGTGATTTGGCTAAGCGACTAACGGCTATAAGATTAAAACGACTACCGGGAATATAAAAAACTGAATCTAAAGGTAAGGAAGGAAGTGGACTTGCTTGACCTATTCCAGTTGCCATGGTTTGAGATTCGTTGGCCATTGTGACTGGTGGAAGAGATTGAGAATATGAAATAGTAGTGAAAAGAGATTTGTTACCAGAAATATGATCAGATGCACCTGAATCAATGACCCAAGAATTGGATGATGAAGATTCGGAGACACAAGTCACGCTATTATCTGTTTGAACAACAGAAGCTATCCCTGAAGATGTCTGTTTACCTGCTTTATATTGAAGAAACTCAATATAATCTGGTAGAGAAACCATCCAACTATTCGTAGTATTAGATTTCGTTTTGCTACAACCAATTTCTCAAATTCTTGATTACAACTTGGATGGTTAACCTTGGAATGTCAAATCAGATTACCTTTTTTTTTTTTGGAGAAAACATTATTCACTCGCCGGAAAATAAAAAGGTTGCCGAAATTTGATGAAACTTTAATAGACAGACTCGGAATAACGTCCTGAGAAAGCTGTCCAAAAAGAGCTTCATCGACCGGAAGGTGGTCCATGCGCCGGCACGTGAACAGATCTAGCCGAAAAATCTTGCTCTGTGCGGCGTGTGACGGTGCGTGGATGGGGTTTTTCCGGTGGAGTTTTGTGGGGTTTTGTCGCCGGAGGATGGGGAACACGGTAGTGGTGTTGGTTTATGCACAAAAACCGGTAAAAAAGTGATTTTGACGCAAACAGCTTCTCAGGTCACCGGAGAATTGCACAGTGACGAGTGATTTCTTCCCGGATGTCGTTGGAATGACGCACAAGGTTAATTATCTCACCAAGCTCTGATAGCATGTGAGAAAGCACGAGAGAAAAATATTATTGTTATCTAAAATGTTGTACAACGCCCTATTTATATATAGTGATTACATAATAATAGGTATCTCCTTTCCAATGTGGGACACTATACATGACTAACTACTTAACATAAAGCATGTGGAAATTGATCGGCACTTCATCAAAGAAAAGTTACAACTTGTGTCTTAAGTTTGTTTCATGTGCCATCTGAAAAACAGCTAGCTAATGTGTTTACCAAAGGTCTCAACAAGCGAACTTTCCATACTTGAGTTGCAAGTTGGACATGTGCTACATCTTTGCACCAACTTGAGGAGGAGTGTTGATTAGCATGATTCAAGGAGATTTGATTAAGGAGATTGTTGATTAGCATGATTTCAGGAAATTTGATTATATTTAGGAGATCCGATTTTATTTATTTGATAGCTGGATTGATTGTACAGATTTATTTTATTTCCTTAGTTATTAGCATTAGAAGCTTTGTATAAATTTTCTTGCTCATGGGATGTAAACATACACAGAAATATAAGAAGCCTTTTCTTCTTATCAAAATCTACACTAATTTTGGAAGTAGAAGCAATAATATGCAAGGTATCTCTTTATTGCTTCTATACCATGTCAGTAATAAGCATTTGTGAAATTCATGTATTATCCATGGAGATTCCTAACTGTAGCAAACTGTTACTCTTCAATATCAATGTGATAAGAGAAAGAGCAATCATAACATGTTAATCCAATTGGTGTGACCAGAAAGACAATGAGCAGCACTGGCGAATGGAGCAATACGGACTTTTAATGAAGATGAAGACATTCAGTCACTGCCTGGTAGCATAGATAAATTGATGCAACATTAAACTGAAATCCAAACAACATAAACAGACCTCAATTCTTGATACCACCCCTTTGGTCACAGAAATAGTATCTCCTCCAAGTGGATAACCTACAACAGTTACAGCATCCTGCAAGTCAGAAATAACTTCCAGCTTAAGAATTATACCTATGTAAATTGCAACAGAACTGGACAGATTCAAATTTGGGTATTTAAAAAAGACTCAAGATTTCAACTGAGCTTCAATTGAAAATAGCAATTTCAGAAGAAAAAAATGGTTCAGCAAACTTCAAATGATAAAGCTATATATCCATATGGCTATTAGAGGCTTTCACTCTCTGTGAGCCACAAATTAGCTATTCGCAAAAATTAAGCAGGTATTTTTAGCAAAGATTTCCTAAATTTCATGTGCATTTACTATTATTACTCGTCATAGAATAATTACATCCAAAGAAAAGCTAACCATCAACTATTATTTCTTTAATTGAAGCCTAACATGATCCCAAACTGCTGGCATAAATAAGACATACCAGAACCACTAATATCAGAACCAATCTCAACCTTATGATAGAGTATCGGCAAATCTAAGATATATTCCTCCAAAATCAAGTTTGATCGGAAAACATTGTATATGACAAAATTAACATAAATGAGAAAGCAAATATTCCAAAAATACATGCATATATTTGGCACCAGAACTTATCTGAACTGATGAATGTGAGACGCACCTGCAGATGAGGCAAGTGTCCAAAGCGGAGGGGCTCAGCTCCTTCCCAGAAGTCCTTACTTTCCACAGATAGCAAGGCTATATCACACTCCACTCCTCTAGCTAGAACCTGCATTTAACAGGCAATGAAACTAAGCGTCAACATCCAATGACATTTTAGCTTGACACCACTTTTCACCTAAAAACACTTATCTTTCTGATAGATCAGGCCTAAATGTAATCATCTCTCACTCAGCTTCTGGTTTTCAGCATAAAATAAGAAATCTTGTTAAAAATATTCCAGGAACCAAAAATCAATTACGTTATAGCACTTTCGACACTGACTCTCCTCTATAAAACCAATTTTTCAAACGATCAGGCCCCTATACTCACCTAGCCTATTACTCTCAACATCGAAAAA
Organism: Nicotiana obtusifolia; assembly: GCA_002018475.1. Lineage (NCBI taxonomy): Eukaryota > Viridiplantae > Streptophyta > Magnoliopsida > Solanales > Solanaceae > Nicotiana > Nicotiana obtusifolia. The sequence continues at coordinate 11,868 of MCJB01051624.1, read as the reverse complement.
GAGATCTTATTAAAGAATAGCATCCCTTTGTTCAATTTATAGTCTAACATTTAGCAGGCATCACCAAAATGCATCGTCTTAAAGTATTTGATGGTTGTCAAGACTCCAGATTCAATTTATTATTTAGCCTTACAAAAGAAAAGAAAAAAAGTGGAAGGGATCTATTTAATTTACCTATCAATTGTTTAAAATCGGAAACTTTTCTGGAACTCCCAGTGCGGATGGTATTTGCAAACGCACATATGCAGAGGGACAGAATGAGAACAGTCGAAATAATGAATGGAACCACCGATAACTAGAGGACTGTAGTTCTTGTCTTCTTTAAATAAGAAATCGCACAAGACGCAGATCAAACCGAAACTTCTAAGGAATAGTTAGCATACCTTCTTTTACTGGATTTGGTGAAGTCAACATCTTTCAGTTGCACCTAATAGGCACGGACTCAACTCAGACACCTTGACCACACAATAATGTGTACACTCAAATAATAGACAAGTAAGTTTAGCCTGTACCTAATCCGCATTGAAAAGAGTAAAACGTATCTATGTGATACCTACTTTTGGGTCCAGTATGACTAAGTTAAAGAATAAAACTGTGTCTTTATTGTGTCAGATTATAAATATACCAAACCCTGGAACTGCACCAATTCATCTAGGCATTGATAAAAATAAAAATCAATTGCTTTTGAAGCTAATTTCTTAATTGAAGCTCCACAATTATTTGAGCGAAAAAAGAAGAAGCTAACTTCTTATTCTCTAGTAACATCTTCTTCCAATAAGCATAAAATTTCCATCTTATAAATTTAATCATAATACCAAATGCAATTACTGCTCTTTGAAGGTATTAGCTGAAAGCTCCAACCTTATGTTCCAACAGACATATAACATGCATTATCAACTAACTACTAACCCAAGGGCCCGTGGTAAACCTGCTAAGTGGGTTGTGTCACATTTCCTCTTACCAGACCCCAGGTAGAATGTTTTGGTTTAGTTCAGCAAGCAGTTGGGCTGGGTGAATATTTACGTCTACCTCACCCAAGTTTGCATCCTTAAGGCTTCTACCACATAAAAAAAGATTTACAAGAAGACTCCGAGGTAATATAGGCATTGATAAATCACCATGAAAAGCATACCTTGGCAACATACTTAGTGTCATCTCCCCTTCTCTTCACTTTAACCTGCGACCAAAAAGATACTTCATCTAAAAGTGCATTTTTTTATATGCATATACTAGTAAGTTTAATAACGATGTGGGTAAGAAAACCTTCTAAACTTGCAAGAGGTCTTCACCATTTATGACTAGCAAGTCAGAAGCCATGTATACACTTGAGAATAGTGAATAACAAAAGTAGGGCTTAAGAATGGACCTTGATGATACGTCCATCAGTTGTCAAAAACAATATGGATGGAGTAAATTGCAAAAAGGGATGGAAGCCTACGGATCCTTAGGATTGGTAAATTCTTTTCTATCCTGTAGTTTGTACTTTCCCTGAATCAAGCCAAGTATCACACCTCTTTCTACCCATCCTGTACATTGTCCCCTTTGTTCCGTGTTGAAACAGAACCCGAATTGATATTGTAAAAGCTCTGCTACAGAACGAATACGTTTATTTTTCAAATTACTCGTCAAGTGCACCCATCCAAATTTCAGCCCAATCAAATGATCGGCGGCTGCCAATATATCTCGTGGTAACAAAAATGTATTGTTCTGGGGTATATCAAGGTTCAATCTTCAGTTTTCGTCGACCAATCCTTCCTAATTCACAGCTTTGTTGAAAGAATTTCTTTTGTAATTCCTTACATAAGGATTCAGAAAATACCGGATTGCCACCTACACAAGCAAATTGTTGATAAAACTCCAAAATATTTCACGTGCTGATGTGGATTAGGTGGGATATTTTTTTCCCTGGGTTAGGCGACCCAAACGTGACCTCTTTAAGTTTTTCTAAAGCCAACCTACAATTCTCTAAGACTTTGCACAGTGCCTTCCAAATCGTTTAGAATTTCTCTTTGCCATCGAGTTTAAAGATTATTGCCCTTTGCTATGCCAATCATTTTTCTGGCGGAAAGGAAGTCATCCACATCAGGAGACATGAGCCTCTATTTTTTATGTCAAGTTGTTTCGCATTTGAGTAGTCCCAACACCCCTATCGCTGTAATTAGAGGGAGAAGTGCACGGAAATTTTCATTACCATGCTTTTAGATTTCCTTTCCAGCAAGTTTTTGACAAAAAAATGTTACCGAGGATGAAAAGCTGTAACAAAGTTCAAAAAACTAGAAAAGAAGTGTGACTATAAAATTTGTGGAAGGCACAGTGCAAAGCCTAAAAAGTAAAGAAGACAAACCACAGAGTTACTTTTTCACTTCTACATCTTCTGCACTTTTTCTTTTTTATAACAAATCAAAAGTTTGCTTCCTTCACGGATTCACCTTTAACAGAAAAAAGAAATAAAGTGCATGTTAACCTTTTTCCAAAAACGCAGTCTAATCCTAAAGTCAAGCCTTGATCGGTGGACCGTGGTTATGGATGACCGAGATATGCCCTCCTCTCAGAAAAAGAAATATTATATCCAACACAAACCACACTTCAGTTTACATAACAAAACAGCATTACAATTATCATTTACTGGTCCTGATATACAATTCACATGTCACCATTTGCTTTAGTTTAAGGGCTTTCTATTATTTCATGAAACATGTTTTCTCGAAAAATTATAGCAGACATTAAAATATAAAAAAAATCATATTCTAAAAAAAGCAGATACACACATAGAAGAGTCAGTTAATAGGAAGATTGTCAAATATAGCAAAGCAAAACTGCAAAAATACCTGGGTATGATGTTCAACACAATGTGCATTTGTCAAGAGTTTCCCATCACCAATCATGAAAGCACTGAACAGATCAAACAACAGTCAGAATCGTAGACACTCCCACCCCCTGTCCTAAAAGATGTAACACACATACAGAACACTGAATTATCATACAGAACAACAATTCCTCATAAGTAATTACAAATTATGGAACCGACTTCATTCCACGTCTCCTAATGAGAATCAAACGCCATTAAGCCCAATCGAGAACAACTTTTTGCAGGAAATTTTCCTTTTTCTCACATTTTTTAACGGAAATAATAAATTAGAGCGAAAGCTGGAAATGCATGCCTTCCTGTACTTGCAAATTGTCTTTGTTTCTGCCATGGGAGGGAATAATCTGGAGCAGTGTGTGTACAGTAAACCTACAGATAAGCATAATGGAAAAGGAAAAAGTGAGTCCACTACATTTTAAATTTATCATGCATTCTGGGAAATGATTAAATCCAACTGCACATGCAGATATATGTGAAACGACTATTCATACTGTTGATATAGCTACTGATGCTAAAAAGAAAATTGACTGCCATTCATTGTTTATGGAGGTTTATGTCATTCTATGTCTCATCTTAATATTAGGGTTTTTTAGACCCTAATACTAAAATATTGAAATCAACTTATGTCGAATGGAAGAGCCAACCAAGCATATAAAAAATGCACCAACAGTTTTTTTTAGGCTAGCATAAAATATTTAAGATCAGATTATGTGGTTTTCTATTTGTATACAACAATATACGGCTTAAGACATCAGATAATCGGGAATTTAGTCTCAACTCTAAACACAGCAGTGAAGATATCATTAAGCAAGGATGAGCTGAGATCAACAATTTGCTACAGGTTTAGTAGTAAGGGTCAGTATAGAATGTTGGTAGGAGCTAAAGGCTATACCTGGTAGGACCTAGGAAATAATACTTGATAGGAGCTAAAGGTTCAATCCTCCACAAGTAATAATCGTAGAAAGAGAAAGTACAGATACAAATTCAGTCAAACAATTAGTAAATTAAAAAGAAATCTCGAGCTTCAAAGATGAGGCCTCCAAACGAAATGAGCATAATAAAAATATTGCCATGTTAACCACATATTTACCTTCACAACAGCATTCAGAAAAGTTGCATCTTCAATGATAGCAGTTTCTACCTGGAAAACAAAGCAACTTGGATAGAGTGGTGTAGAACAGAAAGACAACATGGAACTTCGTTTTGGGACAAGATAAAGAAGAAAGGACTTATAAGCACCAAACTAATATAATTCGATGAGTAAAACCATTAAGGATCAAATAAACGGGTGAATGGAAGCTAACATGGAGATAACACAGAAGTATCAAAATACACTCGAACTTTGATTATCCATGAGAATGGCCTTGCATCTAGCAAAACCAATCTCGAGAATATTGCTGTTGTTTTCAAGCACAGCAAAGTACAGTGAAAAGGTGACACAAACATAGAAAAGTAGAAGAAAATGCATATTGCATCTCAACCAGGCTAATTAATGACTCTTATGGACAGATCAAGAACATCACTGTGTGATAAAAACTACGGCAGAACCAAGATATGTGAAAAATAATAAGGCTTTTCAGGTTCTCAACTCCCCCTCCCTCAGTGACCCAGCTTTTTTCCTTTTTATTTATAGCTCTCATGAATGAGAAAGAAAGCAAGTCACCTCGACAGCACAAACAGAGGAAGTAATATTACTGTCTTTCATACCTGCTGCTCCTTGGACTCAAATACAGCTCCCTTTCCTGCTCCTTTCCTCTGTTGACCAGATGATTTAAATGCAGTTGATTGAGATCGCCCTGCTTCGTTTTTACTGCTTCTACCATCTTTATTTGCTAAATGCCTTTCGTCTTTTGATCTCCATGGGAAGTTCTGTTTACCAACTGCTTTCTGAATCCATCCTTTGTTTGTTAAATAAAATCTTTACTCATGAACAAAAAGAAAAATACCTTTTTCCTAAGTTAGGACAAAGTAACATGACAAGCTGCACAGCCACGAGTACTGAAAAACACGAACTCATAAGAGCAATTCAGGCTATATGAATCATCAAACTTACGTGGGATTCAAGCAAGAGCTAACAACAACAAAAGCTTTTGCTGCGTGTTTCCTTCACCAAAACTTTCTTTCACTAATTCACAAGTTATATCTTTTTCATCAAGTGACAACAGAACAAACAAAATAATTTCTGAATTCCAACTTCTCTAAAAGAGTGCTATAGGAAGTTGCCAAAAGCAGAAGATATAATAGCCTTTGAAGAATACAAGAGAGCTAAGGGGGGAGCTAAGAAGGCTATGTGTAAAGCCCGAGGGGAAGCTCTAGATGGCTTGTTCCAAAAGCTAGGGACACGAGAAGGGGAGAAAGAAATGTTTAAACTAGCACGACTGAGAAAGAAGAAGGGTAAGGATTTAAATCAGGTGAAGTGTATTAGAGACGATTCACAACAAGTGTTGACATGAGATAACGAGATCAAGGAGAGATGGAGAGGCGATTTTGATCAATTGTTCAACTCGGATCAAGAGAATAACATTTTACACCTCTAAATTTCTGTGTATGAAATAGAAACTTTAACTACACTCATAGAATTAGGACGATAGAGGTAAAGAATACCACGAAAAATATGAGGATTAGAAAAGCTTGTAGTTCAGATTGTATCCTTATAAAGGTTTGGAAGTGTCTTGGAGACGTTGGAGTAGAATGGCTCATCACGCTATTCGATGCTATACTAAGAAGTGATAGGATGCCTGATGAGTGGAGGAAGAGTACCTTTATTCCAATCTACAAGAACAAAAGAGATTCAAAGTTGTGCAACAATGGCATTAAACACATGAATCATATGATGAAACTCTAGGAAAGAGTGATAGATCGTAAATTTAGGAACACGAAAAGAGTGACAGAGAACCAGTTTGGATTTATGTCTGGTAGATCTATAACAAAGGCATATTTTTGTTAAGACGATTGATGGAAACATATTGCAAAAGGAAGAAAGACCTACACATGATATTCATTGACCTAGAGAAAGCATATGATAGAGTACCACAAAAGGTCCTTTGATGGGTGATGGAGAAGAAAGGAATTCATATTAAATATAAATACCATAAAGGACATGTATGAAGGAACCCTCACTAGTGAGAAAACAACAGTAGGAGATAAGAGGAGTTTCTTATAATAGTGGGTTTTCACTAGGGATCAGCATTGAACCGCAACTTGTTTATCCATTGATGAGCTAACCAACACAATACAAGATGAAGTCCCATGAGGTATGTTATTTGCTGAAGATATTGAATTAATTGATGAAATTAGCGAGGGTGTCAACCAAAAGCTTGAACTATGACCAGCCATCCTTGTTCGTAGTGGTCGGGGAGTTTTCTCCAAACTACTGGTCAAGAGTTTAAGGATGGTAAATGGTCTCAAAACAAAAAGACTAAATACATGCAATGTAAGTTTAGTCAGCATCAGAAGAGTGAAGTTGAGGTGAGACTAGATGGGATTTCGATGCCAAAATGCAAACAATTTAGATATCTAGGATCGGTGTTTCAAGAGGATGAAATGATAGATGAAGATGCTACTCATGTGAGAAATGATGAAACGCAAAAGTACTACAGGGATGTTATGTGATAAAAGGATGCCTACGAAAGTGAAAGGTAAGTTCTATCGAACAGCTATAAGACTTAGAAAGTTATATGGTAGTGTATGTTAGGTTGCTAACTACGCAAAAATAAATACCAAGATGGATGTGCGATCGTAAAAAATTAGATAAGATTTAAGTGACTACATATCCATTAAGGATAAACGAGAGAAGATCGCTTAAGATGGTTTCATCATGTCCTGCATCACCTACATATGCACCAGTTTGTAGGTGTGAAACTATAGTGAGTGAAGGAGCTAAAAGAGAACAGCGTAGACCTAAGATCACATGGAATGAAGTTGTCTCGAAAGACCAACAAATCCTTTGAATCAATGCAGACTTAAAGATATAGCATAACGAAAGAATATGATCCATATAGGTGATATCTACTAGTTGGGAATAGGTTTTAGACTTGTTAGAACTTCTACTTTATTTTATTTGGTACGATGATGATATGACTTGAGCTAAATGAATAAGTGAGGACAAATATAGTTGACCCCAACTTGTTTGGGATTGAGACATAGTTATTGTTGTTGCAATTTCTCTAATTGTCTTCTATCTCTTTGTCAGCGATTGTTCTTTACATCTTGTCTTCTATCTCTAGTTGGAAATCATGCATGAACATATTTGTATCGTATCCTTTGCTTATATCTTTCTAGCATCTACTGCCAAGAAAAAACATAGCAATACAAGCATTCGTGTGTCAAAGGCATTTTACAAACATTATAAAATCCAGTAAATCCAAAAATCTTAAATTTCCCTTGATTGGTCATTTTTGCACTTACCTCAAGAGGTATAATTGCTGATTCAAGACTTATTCTAATCAGGAAATTATTAAATCACAAACCAATATGTCGGCATTTTCTAAAAGTAAACAGTTCAGAAACGCAATAAAAAGACCCGTTTTATTAAGATTAAAGAATAAAGCCAATGCTTAACTGGAAATTAATAAAGACAGGAAATTGGGCTTGGTAATGTACCTCTGAGGTGGAATTCTTGAGACCCTTCTTTGGATCTTGATTCTGATGTACAGCTTTAGGAATAAATAAAGAAGAAGAAGAAGAAGAAGAAGAAGAAGAAGAAGAAGAAGAAGAAGAAAAAGAAAAGGGTCTTATGCGTGTTGAGAGGTAGGACGTTAGAGAGTATAGTGAAGTGCCGGCAGAGAACCAGCACGTTGCAGCTGCAGCTGCCATATTTATGTACTAAGAAGACGTAGCAAATGCAATGAGAGGACTAGTTTGCTGTAGTGCTAAACAAAGGAACTTGGACTGTTTTCCTTATCCACAAAGTCGTCCTGGTAAGGTATATATTCACATCTTTTTGGGTTTTGGCGCCTCCTCTCTCTTGTGCCCGGGGTAGCCCAAAACAAATCAATTAGCTCCTGGTTAAGAAACTTGTTCAAAGTAATAATACGAAACAAGCAAATGGACAAGAATGTACAAAGAAATAGAGGAGAGATTTTTATTTCTTTTATATATTTTCCAAGTGTCTACAATATCACTTCTCAACCTCTATTTATAGTATTACATAGAGGTATACAAGATCAAGGGGAGATTATGGAGGTATGGGAGTTACAACCATAAGTATTGGAGTAGTAGGAGTTATGGAGATAATGAAGAAAAGTGGTGGGTGTTATTCATTTAGGAGTTCTGAACATCCACCATAATCTAATGTTTCATAACACTCCCCTTGTATGTCCATAGATAGTGCCTCGTTAAAACCTTACTAGGAAAAAACCTTGGGAGAAAAAAATTCTAGTGAAGGAAAAAAAGTACACATATCATGTAATGTGCATTATTTGTTGTCTCATTAAAAAAAAGCACGTTGCAGCTGCAGCTGCCATATTTATGTACTAAGAAGACGTAGCAAATGCAATGAGAGGACTAGTTTGCTGTAGTGCTAAACAAAGGAACTTGGACTGTTTTCCTTATCCACAAAGTCGTCCTGGTAAGGTATATATTCACATCTTTTTGGGTTTTGGCGCCTCCTCTCTCTTGTGCCCGGGGTAGCCCAAAACAAATCAATTAGCTCCTGGTTAAGAAACTTGTTCAAAGTAATAATACGAAACAAGCAAATGGACAAGAATGTACAAAGAAATAGAGGAGAGATTTTTATTTCTTTTATATATTTTCCAAGTGTCTACAATATCACTTCTCAACCTCTATTTATAGTATTACATAGAGGTATACAAGATCAAGGGGAGATTATGGAGGTATGGGAGTTACAACCATAAGTATTGGAGTAGTAGGAGTTATGGAGATAATGAAGAAAAGTGGTGGGTGTTATTCATTTAGGAGTTCTGAACATCCACCATAATCTAATGTTTCATAACACTCCCCTTGTATGTCCATAGATAGTGCCTCGTTAAAACCTTACTAGGAAAAAACCTTGGGAGAAAAAAATTCTAGTGAAGGAAAAAAAGTACACATATCATGTAATGTGCATTATTTGTTGTCTCATTAAAAAAAACCTGCCAGGAAAACCCAATGGGATAAAACTTTAGATAAAGGAAAAAGAGTGCAGCGCGTGCTATACTCCCCCTGACATAAATATAACTTGATATCTCAGAGACGATGAATTCCAATCTTGTATAACAACTTCTCAATTTCTGAGGTCGGCAATGCCTTGTGAAAAAGTTTGTCAAATTATCACTTGAATAAATTTGTTGAACATCGATCATGTCTGAAATAGAACTTTGGTGAACTATGCTCTATTTTGTCTCCTTCGATAGTCCCGTAACACCCCGTAAATTCGGCTCAGGTATGAAAGTGTTAAATGAGTAGTAATTTATATTTTGGACATGTGAAGTCTTATCGGTATGAGTATCGGGTGGAAATAGTTATTTTAGAATCAAGACGGAGAGTGAGGTGTATAAGATTCGATAAAATCGACTAAGTTTACAAAATGTCTGTCTTGCAGCAGGATGTAGTGAAAATGTGTAAGGAATTTGGAAAAACTCAAAACACGAAAGTTGTATCCCTTTAAAATAGCTTTTCAACGATATATTGTGGAGCCCGAACGGATCTCTGTCAAAATGTTATGTGCATTTTATTGAGCAATGCGCAGTATGCGCGCCAGGTGCGCGCCCAGATGGTCCCATGCGCGGCGCACTTGTGGCAGTGCTACTGCATTTCTGCGTGTTAGGTGCGTGGGAGCACACCCGGGGGTCATTTTTAAAGCCCTACTTAGTCCCCCATAACACAAATACTTGCTTTAGAAAGGGAAGCTCTCAAAAACCTAACTCCTCAAGTCCCTCCACCATCCAAGGTAAATTCTAATGGTGATTAAGTTAATTTCAATTTTTCAACACGTTATTAACATGGGTAAACCCTCCAAATTATTAGATTTTTGATTGGGACATCATGGTTGAGAAAAGAAACCCTAGAACTCGAATTTAAGAGGATCGAACTTCAAAAAGGTAATATCTTCCGCCTCAACTTGATTATACTATTGGATTAATGAATATAGACTCTAGTTCATGAGATATGAGTTGATGGGTTTGATAGAAAGCATGAACGATTATAGGTTTAGGTTGTTGATTGTTGATTATCGGTTAAGGGTGTTGTTTATCTTATGGTGATGAAGAATGGTATTGATTATAACAATTTGAGATTTTAGTATTATCTATGAGAAAAAGAATGGGTTGTTGGGTGTAGAAACACCATTAATAAGGACTATGAAGTTTTATGCCTACCAAGCATTTGATAAGGCCTAATTGGCCAAAATATGAGTATTATTGCTAATATGGAATCACTTTGACTTGTATTCATATAGATTAAATTTGAACGGGTTGGCGAATGTTATATTACGCTCAAGAGCATGAAGTCAATCCATGTGAGGCTAACTCTTTATGTTTAGGAATGTTAATGATTCTCATTACACGGCATTTCTTTTACGACGTTACTAGTTGTCTCAGAAATATAATTAAGCCTAGTTCCTTAAATAGTTATAGAACTTCTATTATCTAGCTGCATAACTCGTTCATGACTTTCATTCTAAACGTTGTGAGCTCAGAGTGCAATTAATATAGACTTGGGTTGATGCTTATGAGTCTTAGTCTAGATTACTCAGCATCTCATAAACAATTGAAGTTTCAATTTTCATAATCAGTTCAAGAATACATGTCTCAATCTAGTCCTATTCAGTATTCCAGTATCATGTAACTCAATATGATTCAGTATTTCAGCATCACATATTGCAGTATGATTTTCAGTTCCAGAATTTAAATCCCTGAATGTTGAACACCTGTAATTGGGCCTGAGGGCGTAGTTTATGTGCTTTATGCATATTTGGGCCTGAGACGTAGTTTATGCTTTATGCATTTTGGCCCTGAGGCCGTAGTTTATGCTTTATGCATTTTGGGCCTGAGGCCATAGTTATGTATACATATACTTGGACCTGAGGCCGTAGCTTGTGCACATATATATTGGACCCGAGGCTGTAGTTTATTCAGATAAACAGGTTGTTCATCATTTAGAAGAGGGAATATTCATATCCTTACTTCCTTTGTTCAGTTATGAGTTATCAATTATCATTTCAGTTATCAATTATCAATGCAGTTTCAGTTTCAGCAGTTATCATCTCAGTTAGTTATCTGTTCTCTATTATCAGCTCAGTTTCAGTTTCAGCATTTATAGTTTTTTCTTTCAGTTGCTTTACATACCAGTGCAATTCAAATGTACTGACGTCCAATTTTGTCCGGGACCTGCATCTCACGAAGTAGGCAATTATTTACAAGTTAACGGTTCTAAGCGCTAGGATTCTTGTACCAGCTATTTGGCCAGTTCTTTCGAGGCATTATCATTACTTTAGAGTTTTTTAGTATTTACAGACAGTCAGTGTTTCAATACTTCATTAGAGGCTTCATAGACTAGAGTAACAGTTAGACAGAGTCACATGCTTTTCATTTTAAGCAATGTTGGCTACAGATACGTTTCAGACTTATATTAGTATTTCCGCACTTGATTTATATCATTCAGACTTTCAATATATCAGCATATGTTAGCTTATTTTTCGCATTCAGTATGTTATGATATCACATGTAGATTTAACCAGCCAGTTGGTTCGCTTGGTCACATGTAGTCAGGCACCGGGTGCCTGTGAGCACGTGATTTTTGCCCTGCCCGAAATACTCCCACATAAAAAATCAATAAATAGTTTAATTAGGTATCGGCCATTTGGTCAATTAATTAATTAATTATTGAAAACACTCAGAAAATATTGCATTTTAGGACTTATTTTTACATTTTTAGATTGAATTAATAATTAAGTGCTTTACAAAATTAAAAATCACAAAAAAAAATGAATGATTCATTTTATACTTTATTTAATTTCTAATCTTTAATTAGTAGATCCAAGGACTAATATAATTTTTGTAAAT